>CAUZXS010004489.1:27500-187796 GCA_963585895.1 Sepioteuthis lessoniana
TGGAACTGTTATAGGGTGCATGTACAAAAGTATCCAAGACAGTTTATTGACAATTTAATAAAAGCTTCCTACACAATTGTTTGAAAGAGTGTGGAGGTATATTGTTTATATTTACATAAGAGACGCTTGTGGTGTAATAGACACGGCAATGAAAGTTCAAGCTCTGGATGAATTTGTTTGCATTTCACCTAGAGCTTATAGCTGAGGGAAAAGGTATGCATCTAATTATTATTCTCTCTCCAGCTATGGGTAAATTGTAAGGCAGACTGGGTTCTTAAGCCTTGGCATCTTCACCATTAGATAACTTTAGATGGTGACACCTGCAAATCTACTACTGACAAAAAACCAAAAACTCAACCAACTGACTGTAATTATCTGTAGACAATACATATAAGCAAAAACATATAGGTGCCTGAAGACAATTTATCTGTGTGTATGCCTGTGTAAGGCAACCAGTGTAGGTGAGAGAAAACCTGTTAAACTCTACTTAAAAATTGACCTTGTGTCACATTCTGCTTGTGCTGAGGGGTTGGGTAAATACATATCAACAATTTTAGAGATTTTTATCATTAAGACTATTGTCTTCATCTTTATTGTTATTTCTGCAACGTTTCGGCCAATATGTCCTCCGGCTTTCTTCAGGTGTTTGTCCAGCAGGACACGTAGCATAACGATTATAGGTGTTGGTTCCCTAAGCTTCTAAGGAGACAATCATCAAGTGGTTGCAGATTCAATCCTGACTACAGACGAGTAACAATACAGGAATACTTAACATTTGTACCCGGTTATGGCTAACGGAATCCGAACAGGCGACCCCCCCTCCCTGGATTCAATAAAGGACGTAGTTTAAAATTCCATGTAGGTTCCAGAGTTCGACAGACACCTGAAGAAGGCCGGAAGACATATCGGCTGAAACATGGAAATAACAATAAAGATGAAGACAATAGTCTGAAAATCCTTAATGATCAAAATCATCAAGCTTCATCTCAAAAATTCAGACAACTAATTTTAGAGATTTCCTTAAATCTCTTAGATACATAAATAGAATATATCATATTACCCAGTTTTATTCTAGCAAAATGGGTATCCATATGTTATCTGGGGTTCTTATACAGTTACGCAAATAAATTGATACATTACGTAGCATTGCTATTAAATTAGAACCTTGATGCTTAAGATAGGCTTAATATCCTAAATATCAAACTCAACGAAAATGGAATATGTGACAAACTCAAACTAAAGTACTGATATATTATTGGATGCATATAGACAAGTATTCAAAATAGTTCAACAATGGCACAGTTGGCTCGGGCTTTAAAATACACCAACTGCATCTCTTCAGAGAGGTTAGAACCCCTCAATGTGTATCTGGGATTTGATACTAAACAATCTAATGGTGAGACTCCAGTAATGCTGGAGCTTTGGGGAATGCAGAGTACCCCTTCATTGCTATTGCTCCCAGGTCCACCCTGGCCCCGGAGTGGTAGCACCTGACAGGGTCCTATCTATGAGTCAAATAGAACTAAACTGTGTACTCCTACTAAACTGAATTGTTACATCATTTAACTGTATGTATCTACAAAATGTGTTTATGAATCATATATTTAATATATATGTAAAAACAAGATTTGGCATTAAATAACTAACAATGGTTGATATGCCATAAAACCCAACCTAACCAACACTGACAATTCAATAAATACTTCCTACACAATTATTTGTAAGGGTGCTGAAATTTACTGTTTACATGGATGATTTTCGAGATTTCATTTAATCCCCCCCCTTTT
Source organism: Sepioteuthis lessoniana (assembly GCA_963585895.1). Classification (NCBI taxonomy): domain Eukaryota; kingdom Metazoa; phylum Mollusca; class Cephalopoda; order Myopsida; family Loliginidae; genus Sepioteuthis; species Sepioteuthis lessoniana. The sequence goes on from CAUZXS010004489.1 coordinate 29,288, forward strand.
TTTTTTCATGGGCCCTCTACGCTGGGCTGTAGAATATGCTGCTGTACCTCTGCAGTGAGGTAACTCCCCCCTCAATGAAACACCCTTTGGTTGTGAGTAACAATCCATAATTCTTGAGGACTAGACCCTGGTAGCTGAGCAGTCCTTCACCCAGTAACAGAAGTGGTCATGTGACTTGTAACATATACAGTTTGTATTATAGAATAACAGAATATTTAATTCTAATAAACAAACATTGGAGGAGGAGGAGGAGGAGGAGGAGGAGGGAGACGGAAAATGATTATCTCTTATTCAACTACTACTTTGTGTCATAAAAAATTAGTTCCTTGATTAACCCTTGTCTGCTATTTCCTTGGATCAAATTAATTTTGTCTAATAAATTTTCTTTTCGTGTACTTTTAAAAGTTAAAGATATTTTCAGCTAAGTTTTTTTTTTTTTTTAAACAGTTATCAGTGGAGACTGATGTTATTCCAATATCAGTGTGTAAATTCATTAGCTTGAATTATTGATTTAATCTACTTATTATTAATTCAAATATTAATTTAGCCTAGTTATTATTAATTTAAATATTAATTTAACCTACTTATTATCAACTTAATCTACAACAAATTTAATGTACTTAAATAATTACTTGAATCTCCGAAAAACTTGATTTCTGACAAACAAAAAAAGATCGAACGACTATTTTAGGTGGGAAAGACCTGTCACTCTTAATTCTTTAGGAAAGATTCATTGAAAAATAAACGGGGGGGAAAAAATGTTCTTAATAAGCAACTAATCTTACACTGATTGTAGAAAAAAATTTTTTTCAATGATTGGAAAACTTTTAAATGTTCCATTGAATCACTTCACTTTTAAGAAACAATTTTTCTTTTATTTCTGCTTGTTTATTGTACTGACAGTATTGTATTTAAATGTTGACAAAAAAAAATGTTAATTATTTATCAAAGTTAGTTGAGGTAAAATGCCAGTAGTATGTAACTTGCCGTGAGAATCAAATTCATTTCATCCCATTCCTGGATATGACACTAAACAATCTGATGGTGAGGCTCCAGTAATGCTAGAACTTTGGGGAATGTGGAGTACCCTTTCATTGCCATCATTCCCAGGTCCACTCTGATCTGAAGTGGTAGCACCTGATAGGGTCCCGTCTATGGTCAAATAGAACTATTTGATCATTTAACTGTGTGTAAACAAATGACTAATTTTTAATTGAATTGTTAGTTATACAAAGCAATACTTGGAACCATTTAACTATGTGCAAATGAATGAATAGTGTTGAAATAGAATAATTAGTGTTAAATAGCAATACTTGTAACCATTTCACTGTGTGCAAACAAATGATTAATATTGGATAGAATTATAAGTGTTAGCAATAATTGATACTATTTAACTGTGTAAAAACAATAGTGTTACGGGAAATTTGCTAAAAGCCCAAAACGGGACTTTATTTTCGCACGTGTGTAGACAGGGCAGGTTGGCACTTGATCCCTTGTAGAATAAGTCCTCGTTCAGAGTTTTTTTCTCGGGCACATGAGAACTGGCATATTATGTGGGGGATTAATTTATGGCTAGACTGACCGCCGCTGGCAAGGGGTTCTAAATTTCACACTATCCACACACCCACCAAGGCCACTAGACTTCCTCCCCTAGAACAATGGAAGACATGGACCTCTAGGTTCAGACGTAATAATATTAATTATAGTAGTCGGCAATTCCGGTTTCCCGTGTGATATTTTAAAGGAATTAATAGGACAATTTTAAGCAAGATAACATAAGGCGAATAGAAGGTGGAAAAGAAATATGACATTACAAACTCGTAGAAGACACTGCAAATAACAACTTCGACCGCGTGGGAACATTGAAATATATCAATCTTTTACTACACACAGATATACACTTTCAATGTATCAAATATATCATAAATGGATAGTGCGTGAACACCAATGTCTTTCTTTTTTTCTTTTCTTTCGTTTTTCTTCAAATTGTGAGAGAGAGAGAGGGTATATAAAATTGGGTATAAGGAGAAACAGTCCCAAAGTTACTTATCTTATTTAGATGGATTCCTGTGGAGAATCTTTCTTGTTTTACGGGATGACAGACTTTATCTTATTTTTAGTACTGGCTTGAAGATACGGCTTCTTCTTGTCCAAGATTTTCTTCGTCTTTTTTTACCCGGAGTACTTGGCTTTGGTTCTGTCCCCACGAACCCTGTCCAACAACTCACTTTCTTATTATCTATTTCCGCTGACGGGAAGGAGTCCCCACTTCCATTTTGGGGTCCTCTCTTCTTCCTTCCCGTGTCAGGCGACCCGAGTGAGGTCACCAAGTACAAACATCTGTTCTTAACGGTCATTCTTTGACGGCTTGCTACTGTTAATTCAAACACGGGGAATAGTATCAATCTTATTTCTATCGTCTCAGTGGGAGACCACTTGACAATAGCAACACTGGTGTCCAAACAAATTAGTTATAACTCATTTAAAAATGAAATTACTTACAGACTATTCACTTAAATCATATGGATATAAATTTGAATGTGTGCAAACAAATGACTGATGTTACATTGTTGCTATTACATAGGAATACTTGAAACCATTTAACTGTATAAAAGAACAAGCACAGGCTTGTCTAAAAATGTACCTACAAAATAAGTTTACAAATCATATATATTTAACATCGTAGGAAATGGACACAGCGACACAAGTTCAAATCCTGGACGAGACTGATTGCATTTCACATAGCACTAATACCCTTGGGAAAGGTATGAATCCAATTATTCTTCCTCCAGCTATGGGTAAATAGTAGGGCAGACTAGGTTCTTCAACCTTGGTGAGGCAACTAGTCTAGGAGAAGGAAAAACTCTGAATTCAAACCTGTTAAACTCCACTTAAAAAGCATTGGCCTTGTGTCATATCCTGCCCGAGCAGAGGGGTTGGTAAATATGATATATATTTAACATATGTAAAAACAGAATTTGGCATTAAATAACCAACAATGGTTGATATGCCATCAATCCTAACCAACCAGTCAAATTCATTTGCACTAATCTGCTAGTCGAATGTCAACTCTACTCCAATCTGAGATGCCATGGAAAAATCCTTTAGTTGTTTACTAAACTTTAAAAAAAAGATTTGAATATTGTCTCTGAGAAAACTCATTGAGATACCATAAATTGTTCTGATAACTGAAATTTTTCTTTATATTTTTTATATTGTTAACACAATGTTTCACTTGATCTAAGACTAAAGGATTGATCAGTCAAAACATGAAGGGAAAGAGAGGCTAGTGGGTAGAGTGTTCGCCAATGGTCCAGGAGACCTGGGTTTAATCCCAGGTCACATCATACCAAAGACTTTAAAAATGGTACTTAATACTCAGCAATATAAGGTACATATCGAGGGTAAAGTGGAGCAATCCAAGGAAAGGAGTAGCGCCCTCTCCTACACCTCGGTGTAGTAGCTATTGAAAAGGGAGCCTTCTGGTCACCCTCGACTACGGTTGCCAACTTTACTTATTTTACTTATTTATCTGTGCCTCCCATTAGGCACGATTTGACACAAGGTCTTTTTTATTCTGGGAATTTGGGGGAGGCTGGGCACGAGGCAAAACTCGTGCACTGCTGGTCATAGGATCACTAGGTGCAATGTGAACTAAGTCTCCTAGCATGTATGCCAGGTGACCTTGCTGGTCATAGATTTACAAGAGGTTCAGTGCTAATGACATCAAGTATGCAAAGAATGAGTTGAACAGTCCAAATAATTTCTAGTAAAAATCTTAAGGATTGAGTTATTGTCATTTTTAGACCAACTTAAACATTAATTTCTCAATGTTTTTAGAGTTTTTGTTGTGAACATATTGTCTTAATTGAATTAACATAACAAATACATTATCATCTTTTGGGGGATTTTTTTGAATGAAGGAATTAATTGTTTTCCCAAATAATATTGCCAACAAAAATGTCATGGGCTCACTTACTAGATTTTCCTTCGACTTTTCTTTGCAAGGACATTCTCACTCACATAAACTTATGCAAAAATAACTTTTCTTTACAGTTTATAAATTTTCTCTCGGATTATAATTTCCACATTGTTATTGTTGCAGACAATTAGCTTTTTTTCCATGTTTATTTATGCTATTAAGATATCTTCCCAAAGGTCCTTTTCCATTCCTCCCTTTGTTTGTTCATTCTATTGCCTCTCTCTCTCTCACTTGGTTAGCAAATGAATGTCCTCTCTCTCTCTCTCTCTCTCTCTCTCTCTCTCTCTCTCTCTAAGGCCAAATGAATTCTACAACCACATTTCTAACTTGGCAACATGCTGGTTGTAGTTTGACAGGCCTGTGAAAATATTAATTCTTCACTGTTTTCAAACCAACCCACAACTGGGATTTAAAATAGTGTGTCCTGGGTATGACACTAAACTGAATCTGGTGGTCAGGCTTCGGTTATGGAGATCTGTAAAGTGTGGAATTTTCTTTTAACCTTACTCCCTGGTCTACACTGATCCCGATTTGTAGTACCTGTTATGGGTTCTATTTATGGGTCAGATAGATCTGTTTGAAAATTATCTGTATTAAATAGGAATCCTTAATATCATACAACAGTGTGCAAAAAAAAAAAATCTCATAAAACAAAAACACAATGTAAACATTAATGTATAAAGTACACAATTCCCTTACCTCTGGGCATGAAATAACTCCAGACAGGTTGAAATGTTGTTAAAATCAATCCATGTTTTTTTTTTAAGTTTCTATTGGACATATGTTTTTGGGGGGTTTGTTCTCTCTCTCTCTCTCTCTCTCTCTCTCTCTCTCTAATGAATGAATGATTTTTTTAAATATTCTTTTAACATCTTTGTTGCTCATATTTAATTTTTGCTTTTCTTTCTTCCTTTCAGAAATGTAGTGACATCTTGCACAGGCACCACCACTACCACCACCACCACCACCACCACCACCACAAGCGTTTGTCTTTGTTGTAACTCGTGACAACTTAGCTTGGAGATTGCCACTTCTACTACGGCCACAATGCCTAAACGAAAATTAGAAGACAGTGATTCTGCCCCTGACACCCCATCGGATGTCAACCCCCTCCGATCTGAGACGCCACCCCCACAGCCCCAGTCTGAGAGTGATGAAAGCAGCAGTTCCAGTGCTGTTACGGACAGCAGCGTTGATGTTTCATCTGCAGGTGAGCTAATCTTGTCAACTTATTGTAAACATTTGTTACATCTGTTGCAAATTACTACTGGACTGGTCAGGGCTTTGAACGGAGGGGGTCAAGAAGATTTTACCTGAGAAAGTTATTGTAATTATTCATATATAGTACACATGCCTAGATTTGGACTATGAAATTCAGAGGGGGAAAAAAAATTTTTTTTTTTTTTTTTTTAATGTTTCTTATAAATTATACACATTGAATTAGAATTTGTAGCAATAGAATTTGACATTTGTTCAACTTTTTATAAAGAAAATCAACGTTGATGGATATTTAATGAAATTTTATTAAGCATCCATCAGTGTTCAAACAACACTTCATAACATCTTTTCTGAGTCCTGATGATGGTTTGTTGGAACCGAAACGTTAGAACGTTGACTTTCTTTTGTGTTAAATTCTTCAGTTTGGATTACTTTGTTTTTTGATATGTTTCTCCATATACTCATCATGGCGTGTTGATAGCCTGGATTCCCTTGACTCTCGTGCCATCTGTCCCTATCAATCTTTGCTCTTGGTAAGCCCTTTAGATGCCGTCCTGTGTCTGCACACAGAGCTGATGAATGTGAGTTCTTGCTCACTACCAACATTAGTGTGTCCATGTGTAGGAGTCCATAGGAGAATGTCACTTGCAGTTCATCCTTCTCTAGCAGTGCCCATCATGTCTTGCTTGTCTTACTTAGATGATTTGAGATGGGAGGTTAGTGGCCATATACCTGCTGTTTCCAGGATTTCTTCAGCATCCTTGTGTAGTTTGCTTCTTACTTCTTTCCAACCCCACAAGTGTCTTATTAAAGTCCAAGTTTTTATATATAATTAGTTGACTGACTGTTGTTGAGGGCGAACCAAAGGCTCCCTTTTCAATCAGTACTACACCAGGGAGGGTGCTACTCCTTTCTCTGTATTGCTCCACTTACTGCTGATCTGTACCTCATAATGCTGCCTGTTAAGCGTGAAGGCATCAAGTACCATTTTTTTAAGTCTTAGGTATGACTTGACCTGGGATTGAAACTCTATTTCCCAGACCACTGGTAAACACTAACTATTATTCATTTCTGTTTGTTGTCAGCCTTCTCTTCGTTCCTGTTTGTTGTCAGCCTTCTCTTCGTTCCTGTTTGTTGTCAGCCTTCTCTTCGTTCCTGTTTGTTGTCAGCCTTCTCTTCGTTTCTGTTTGTTGTCAGCCTTCTCTTCGTTTCTGTTTGTTGTCAGTCTTTTCTTCGTTTCTATTTGTTGTCAGCCTTCTCTTCATTCCTGTTTGTTGTCAGCTTTCTCTTCGTTTCTGTTTGTTGTCAGCCTTCTCTTCATTTCTGTTGTCGGTCTTCTCTTCATTCCTGTTTGTTGTCAGCTTTCTCTTCGTTTCTGTTTGTTGTGACTCTTTGTGTCCCATTTCTGTTATGATTCTTCTCTCCATCTCTGCACTTTTTTCTTTTAACTCTTCTTATTTTTTTCCCTTTTTCATCTCCTTTTTTTATTCTCCACCTCCGCCTTATTCTTGTATATTTGTCATGACACAACATTTCTCATACCTTTCACAATTTCACCCACCCCTTCTTTTCCTGTAATTTCACTCTTTCAGTTATTTTAATTTTTATCATGATTTATTATATTCCTTCCCTTAAACATTGCCTTTTGTTTTCTTTTTTCTTTTTCATTTCTCTTTTAGTCTTTCAAAACCAGATCAACTGCAAGATATTTACAAGTTCAACTTACTTCACACATTGTAATCAGTATATCATATCATATCTAAATTGTACAATTACCAAACACTCAAAGCAAATCTCTCTCTCTCTCTCGCTCTCTCTCTCAACATCTTTGCGAATATCAACAGCAATGTACTGACTCCCTCGACAGGAGTTTATGGACTTAAAGCCAATGTCAGGATGACATCTCTGCACATTTCTTTGAGCAAACAAAGAAAACTGTAGAATTAAGTCTCAGTTTTTGGTAATGGAAATATTTAAACCATTGTTTTCCACCTTTAAGATTTGTAATAGATCTATAATTGTAATTTGTTCAGTTCACATGGAAAATGCTGGTGACTAATTGTTCTACGGGAAATTCTGCTGATTCTGCATCATACTGTCCAAAACAGATCAAGTGATAAAGTGGTGATTTTTTTTTTTTTTTTTTTTTTAATGTGCAATTTTAGCAAAATCAAATAACAATTATTCTTCAATAAAACAAAAAAGGGGTTGTTTTCGATGATGACAAAAAAATTTAACAAGATCTTGTTTATTAGTAAAAATCTAAATTAGAGCATTTTAACAGTTTTGTACTTGCAAAAATTGTCTATGATGTGTCGTCTTTGGTTTTCCACTAACAAAAATTGAATCATTTTAATAAAGATTAACTTGTTTAATTACTTGGGTGAGTCAAAAGTTTTGCAATATTTTTGTATGTGATAGTTTGTGATGCATATATCACATGACTTAAGCAGTTCAAACCATAGAAAGTATCCAATGTGGTTTATAGTATTGTGGTAGTTGGTGTGCTGTCATGTTGTGCATTGCTTTGTTTCATGTGTGATTAGAAAGCTGTACAGATGAACATACAACATAGTCTAAATCAGGAACTTATGCTTTACCAGTTCAAACTGGCCATAATGCCACTGAAGCAACCAAAGAAATTTGTTGCACAAAAGGTGAAGTCAAAGTTGATCGCTGTACAGCAAAAACCTTGACAATCAGGCAAGATCAAATTGGCTTAAAAAAAAGGATTCTAAAGTCATCTTCCAAGCCATTGAGGCAAATCGGGCAAGCTTGGCATCTTACAGTCCAGTGTCGTTTTTTCACTTCCATGACTTTGGTAAAAGCATCCAGAGCTGTGGAATTATGCCTCATATTACCAAAATATTGCAAAACTTTTGACTCGCTCTTGTAATTTTGCTGCTTGTCTAAATATCTCACAATCTTTAAACAGTTTTTGAATTCTCACTTTTATCATGAAGATAAAATTTCTATCCTATTTGATTTATTGAAACCACTCTTAATTTTTTTTCTTGTTTCATAGTTTAAAAATGAATTCATGAATGGAAAAAAATCATAAAATTAAAGTATCTGATTGTTTTTTTATTTAAAACAAAAAACAACTCCATTGCCAGACAGTAATGAAGTTGACTTTTTTGTGTGTATGTGTCAGTGCGGCTTACAATATACTGACTGTATTTTCTATGGAGAGCAAAGGACACCCTTCCCTACACAAAAAATGGGAGGTCCTGGGTATGACACTAAATTGCATCTGGTGGTGAAACTCCTGTTTTGGAGTTTTGAGGATTGTAGAGTTCTCCTTCATTAACCTTATTCCCAGGTCCACTCTGACCTGGAGTGAGAGTATCTGTTTGTGATCCAAATAGATTCACTTGCAAATTATTAGTATTGGGTAGAAATACTTGAAACCATATAACTGTGTGCAAACAAATGATTGTTATTAAATAGGAAAAGTTACTTGAAACTATATAATTCTGTACAAGTGATTACTATTACATAGGAATATCTGAAACAGTGTAATTGTGTGCAAATTATTAGCATTTGATAGGAATACTTGAAACCATATAACTGCATAAGATTATTAGTATTAAGAATAGTTACTTAAAACTATGATTAGCCCTATTAGTGATTCTTAGAATACGCTGACTGTATCCCCTGTAGTTGATAAAAAAAAAAAAGAGATGTTCTGGATATGATGCTAAACTATACCTGATAGTAAGGCTCCAGTTCTGGGCAGTGTGGAGTACACTATCATCGCCATTACTCTCAGGTCCACTCTTACCTGGTGTGGTAGTACCTATTAAGATCACATCTATAGGTCAAATAGATCTGTTTAAAAATTATTTGTATTGAATAGGACCATGTGCAAAAAAAAAAACAAAAAAAAACTCTTAAACAACTACACAAAAAGTATATGAATATACAATGAAGACAATTACCTAGCCTCTTGGCGTAGAATAACCCTAGACGGGTTGACATGCCTTTAAAATAAGTCAATCAAAGCTATAATTGTTTACAAATGAACTTTATTGATTCCATATAATTGCTTAAAAAAAAAAGATTGGTATGCAATGAAACTAGACAACTTAATGAAAATTTCTCAGTAATCTCTTGGGATTATATCTGCTTATTCACACTACTGGAAATAATATTCACGAGAGTATTGATCATATATCAACAAGCCTCACCTACCCAGCATCAAAATTAAACTTTATACTTTACTTTAACACTAAGATATTTGAAGATGGAGCAATAGTTATTACAAAAAATGACCGATACAATTTTCTTTTCGTTTTGAGGGGGGAAACTATTACATTAGCAATTTGTTTTTAAAGATAATCTCAATTTTTTTTTCTTTTTTCTTAAACTCTCAGAACTTGATTTTAAAAAAACTTAAGTTTCTCTATCTCTCTCTCTCTCTCTCTCTCTCTCAAACAGTCACTCAGTCAAGTTAAGGAATACGCATACGCACATTTCTCGCCGGCGCTAGCTTCGACCAAATCGTCGCCAGTCTTTTCTCTGTCCATTTGCTGTTTTCGACGTGAAAAGACATTAATCAATTCACACGTTTAATTAAACAGTCAGCCACTTGTTGACTAAGGGAAATAACTACAGTCCTGCAGCCAGGTAATTGTGGTTGTCTCCCCTGTGTATCATTGATTAGGACACAATCAAAGCGGCACACAATGTATTTGTAAATGAATGGCTGTGACGGCTTGCTTTCTTTTCTTTTCTTTCTTTCTTTCTTTCTTTCTTTTCTCCTCCCTGATTTTCGCTTCTTGCTTCGTTTTTCCTCTGCTTAAAATCAGCTTTTCTCCCTCCCTTCTTCCTCTCTCTCTCTCTCTCTCTCCTGTAGCAGACGACAACGTCAAGAAATAAATAGGCTTTGTTTCTTTTCCCCACTCTGACTGACTATGAAATGCTTATCAGGCTGTGCTTCACACTATAACTCTTAAAATTGATTACTCTCTTTGTTTTCACACACCTTCTCTCTCTCACTCTCTCTCATAATATATATATATATATATATATATAATTTCACGTACAATCCCTCATGGTTTCTTCCGTATCTTCATCAATAACTACGTTCATTTCATTTTACTCACTTTTTGTAAAAACTTTTTCTCAAGTTTTATTTCTTAAATCTCTCATTTTCACTTAGCACTTCACACACACACACTTTTTTCTTTTTTCTTTTTCTTTTTTTTTTTTTTTTTCACTTTTTATTTTTATCTTATTCTTTTCTTTTCTTATTGTTCATTCTTTATTTTATTTTCATTTTCTCATCGCACTTGACTTTTTTTATTTTTATTTACACCTTGCCTTATTTATTTTCATTTTCATTTTCAGATCATTTTTCTTATTTAGGTTTTTTTTTTTTTTAGTGGAGGCTATTTTCTACTCTTATCTACCCCCTCTCTCCCTCTCAGCTATCTATTTTGTGTTTTTCTCTTAATTTTTTGTTGTATTTTCACTAAAATATCACCACAACCAAAATATCCAGAGACCACAACTACATTTTGTTTTTTTGTTTAATTTAATTTTTTTTTTTTTTTTTTTTTTTCCTCAAAATGTTTTTCTTAAATCTGACTTTCATTGTTATGTGGAACCGAAACGCAGCCAATGATCTTGTTGTTCTGAATATGAAGACCAAATTGTCTTGCAGAGTTCTTCCATGAAGAATCAAAGATAATCCTTTATTGATTTTAATGGATTTTGATTGTTTTCAATTTGTTTACAACATGCTGCTGTCAGTTTAAAATTCTAAATACTGCTACATTCCACATTCTTTCCATTCCTGTTTTTTTTTTTTTTTTTTTTTTTTTAAGCCCTTTTTTCCCTCTCCTTGCTCTCATGTCCCCTCATTGACCAATCCTCTTTGATGCTTTAATCAAAATTAACATGTATTCAGGTGATCATCATGGAACTCTTACAGAAGAAATTTAGTAGTAGATGTTTGTATACTTTTGTATATTTTTCTTATGGTTATTAAAGGAATTGCAGTTACTGCAAGTTCTTTAAATTTTGTTTTTAGTCTTATTTTTTGTTTAGTTTTCTTACTAATTAAGCATCCTGGCTCTGACATTGAACTGCCTCCAGTAGTGAGGCTCCAGTTCTGAAGGTCTGGGGATTGTGAAGTTACACTTTCATTGCCATTGCTCCCAGGTTCACTCTGACATGGAGTTGTAGTACCTGTTCAGGTCACATCTAGATTCAAATCGATCTGAAAATTATTAGTGTTAGATAGGAATACTTGAAACTATATAACTATCTGATAACAAATGATTATCATTATTATTTGATGGGTATTGTAAGTTGATTCTTGAGCTTTAAGAAACCAGAAGTGCCAGATCCATCATTGTGTAAGTAAAACAAACTAACGGTTCTACCATTGTTATCTGTCGATAAAAAGGTGGTAAGTTTCTTTCTTTCTTTCTCTCTCATCTGACTAAAGTCTTGTGTCAAATTTATTACAATTACTTTTCTGGGCAATTGTGATGTTTTTGGCTATGAAGATGAGATGTGAGTATAATGGAAAGTGGATCAACACTTTCATCTAATAATGGGGCTATTTCTAAAAGTTTCTCTGAGGAACCTATGAACATTCCCTCTTGAGTCGTATAACAAATACAAGTATTTAGACAACAATGTCTGTTAAGTTTAAAGTAGGGAGGAATGTTGTAATTTGCTTCTTGAATTTTAAGAAAACAAAAGTACCAGTTCTGCCATTATTATTTCTTAATAAAAAGGTGATAGAACTCTCTCTCTTTTGGGAACAAACATCTGACTAGTTCTGTTGATTTTATTACAGTTACCTTTCAAAACAATTATGATGATGGGGTTAGTTAAAACCATATAATTGTAGAGGGCTAAGACTCACTCAAAAAGTGTGTCTTGGGATAATGATACTAAACTGCATTCAGTGGTGAAGGCTAGAAAATATGGAGTCACTACTCCCAGGTCCACTATAACCTGCAGTAGTAGTATCTGTTAGTCATATTTATAGGTCAAATAGATCTGTTTAAGCTAATATTTAAAATGATACACTGGCTCTGAAATATTGATATTGCTGCTATGTGTGAAATGTTTACTAGTTTAAAAAGATTATATAGATACTTTTTTTTATTTTTTTTTTTTTTACTGTATATATTTGGAGAATATGATTGTTGAACTAACTTAGGCATAAAATGACCCAAAGAGGATTGATATAACATAAAACCAACAACCACAAATAAGTGACATAACTTTCTGCCATACTATTGTGGGAATGATGTAAATATTTTGAGGGTTTTCGTTTGTTTTTTGTTTGTTTGTTGCTTTATTTTTTATTTTTTTTATTCTACTTTTTCCTTTTCTCTCCAACATGTCAAAGAAGGCACCATAAGGTCAATAATACAATTTGTCAAAAAGTCATTTTAATAACACAGTACAAAATGTATGTATTTCCCTAGTCCTTCTACCACAAGCTGGATGTGACTCAAGGTCAATTTTTAAATCAATTTCCTTGGTTGGTTGGTTGGTTGGTTGGTTTTAATGGCCTATCAACCTCTATAGGTTATTTAATGCCAAAGCTTGTTTACGCATGTATGTATGGTTTGTAAACACATAATTTAATGATACCATACTAAAGCCATACAACTCATTTACTCACATACGAGTAAATATTTTCAAGTATTTCTATATGACGTTAGTTTATTTAGTGATGATATTTTTTTTGTTTTTTATTATTTCTCACTACTATTTCTAACACAAACATAATAGTATTTCTATTCGGCAATAATTTGCTTTCGGTTGATTAGTTTGTTTTGTTTTCAGGATTGTGACCAAATTTATATTTTCTGGTACAACCCAGTCTCTTTCAAGAACGATAAAACATCATCCATGTGGACATTCTGAAATAAGTCCTTCATGGTATTTGTGTGGAAATAGCGCTTTCTGGTGTTATTAAAAACTTTACATTCAAGGAGAACATGTTTAATTGTGCAGGGCGTCTAGCATGTCATTGCTGTTCTTGCTTGAGTATAAAAGAGTGTGTAAGTCTGCGGTGACCGATATGCAATCGTGTTATTGTTAATTGTTCTTTTCGCAATTTTCAGAAAGCTGGGTGCCATTCTCCCAAAAAGGGGTTTAACCTGGAATAGTTTAATATTGGTTCCTCTGAGTTGAATTCACAGTTTTCCTTCTCCTCAATCAGTTGATGTAAGAAGACTTAAAAGCCAATTCTAGCCTATTGTTTACTCATGTTCATGCCTTTCCCAAGGTCATTAGTGTGAAGTGAAATGTAAATAGCCTTGTCCAGAATTTGAAACTGTGGGTGTGGATTATTCGTGTATAGAGTATATGAGGGATTTCATATAAATCTATAGGAGTGCTCGATGTATGACTATTGTTATATATTCCTTTTCAGGTTTAATCAAATTTAAGAATTTTTAGAATTGGTTCCTTTCAACCATTCTCAGATTAATGATAGCGAAGATTGCTGTAAACTCTCCACCACCCAATGAGATGTAAACAAAATAGACATCGTAGCAGTACATTCAGTAGAAGCCCCTGAAGATGTCAAAAATGTTTTTTTGGGGGATGGGGAATGACTGGCCCAAATAACCTTGGGACTTAACACATGAAAAAGAGTAAATAGAAAAATAAAAAGAGAATAATTTAGTTTACTGGTTTTCATTAGACAAAAATTCCACCTGCTATGATAAGCCCAACATATGTTCACCTTGGGATGGGTTGAACCGGAACACCCTTTTTCTGGGTTCTTAATACTTCTGAAAATTTTTGTTTTGACTCCCTTTCCTTTTCACCTTAACAATTTATATGTGTGTATATATACACTGTAATCCATACTTGCTGTTTTCACCTTCAGATTAAGCATGGATGTCATCTGAAGAGACAAAGATTATATTCTTCGCCAAAATGAATTTATAATGACAATTTAACCATGGTTGAGTTTTCTTCCAGTTTATTTTTTATATATAAGTAAAGTTGGCGACCGTAGTCGAAGGCAACCAGAAGGCTCCCTTTTCAATAGCTACTGCACCGAGGTGTAGGGGAGGGCGCTGCTCCTGTCCCTGGATTGCTCCACTTTACCCTCGATACATACCTTATGAGTGTTAAGCAAGGAGGTATCAAGTACCATTTTTAAAGTCTTTGGTATGACACAATCTGGTATTAAACCCAGATCATTGGCGAACAAATGTAAAATAGTTTATAGTCACCTAAAGAAATAATTTGTCTTTACAAAACAGACAACATATTTATTTATAGGGTATATTCAGTAGTTGTGATGAATGATGAGTTGTTGGGAATTCTGAGGTTCATATCTGATGTTTTTTGTTTTTTTTCTTCTTACCCTATTCACTTGTTTTCTTTTGTCTGTGGAAGCTGTAAGAGAATTAAGGATGGAATAAAAGAGACAAGGATAACTTTAAACTCAAACTTTATTTTAGGGTTTATAACTATTCTGTGGTGAGATAGCTTTCCTGAACCAGTAGAAATAGTCACGCCTCCCAGACAAGACATTGAAATATATTATAGAATCATTTTTGGCAATTACAAGTTTAAGGTATGTCACATGTTCGCTGGGTATATTTAGCAAAGGCTGCTATTAGTGGAAGACACAGTCTACCGCTTGACCCTGGAATTTAATGAGTATGTGTGCTCCCTACTAGCAGCTGAGAGAGAAAGATCTGTCCAGTCAAAGTGGTAAAAGCTTAATGAGAAAGAATTTCTCTTTGTCACCAGGAAACCTCTCTTTTTAGGTATGCACCAATTTCACTTCCTGTCAGAGGTCTCCTGGAGAAACTTACTTTTTACATTTATTTATTTATTTTTTAATCTCCACATATTCTCTTTTTTCCTTCCAGAAGAACCAAGACCAAAGAAAAAAAAGAAATCTGTGAATTTTGACAAAGTCACTGTGTTCTACTTCCCCCGGACTCAAGGTTTTACATGTGTCCCCAGTGAAGGAGGTTCCACACTTGGTAAGTGACCGTGTCTATTTCTTTTCTCTCTCTTTTCTGTAGAAAACTTGACTTGTAATTTTAGATTTTTACTGATATTCACTAGATTTGCCCCTGGCTTGGAGCACAACCTCAGAATCCACAGTTTTAGGCCTAGCTGACCTTGCCTGATTGTTAAGGTTTTTGCAACCCTAGCAAAATTTCTTGAACCATCTGGTTACTTTATTGCGATCAACTGTTCTCAACTATGGCTCAATTTGAAATGATGAAGTAACAAGTACCAAAATTGTGCAGAACTTTTGACTCAACCTAGTAATATAGAATTTTGATTGGTTTTAAATTTGTTGCTTTTATTGGGCACAAAAGAACAATAAAAGGTATGCATTCACTCAAATTTCACCTTTATGACCTAAGCAATAATTTATGCAAGGAAAACTTGCCCGGCCAAAATATTTCAAAAGAAATTTGATCCGAAAAATGTAGGACAGATTTATATCATTCACATACTAGTTTCTGAACTCTTCTAAAGTTTATGCAACCTACTTCTACCTGTATAGGTGATAGACCCCACTAAAAGAACTCCTTCTAAACATTTCAGTTTGTAAACAACACTACTGCAAACTTGAACAGGTCTACCATATATTGGCCTATGTTAAAATTTGGCATTAGTCTCTCTCTCTCTCATGTATATATATATATATATATATGAGAGAGAAAGAAAGCCAAATAAGAAAAGGTTTTGCTGAGGATAATGCTCCATGCCATTGTAGCAGAGTAGGTATAAAACTTAAAAGGTATAATTTTAAACTCTTGAAGTTCATTACATGAAATTTAAAGGGTTATGATGTGGCAATGAGATGTAGTAAATGAGTAAAAAGAAGAATGATAGATGTTTGTAGGAATGCCAGATTCTAATGATGGTTGACTTTAATGCAAAACTAGAGGGGAAAAAAAAGCAAGATGATGGAATTGCCATACATCAAGTCTCTCTTCTATGCTACCTTCTTTATTAAGATTCACTCTATGCAAGACCAGATTGGCCACTAATCAGTTAAGGGTTATGATGATATGGCACTGAAATATATTAAACGAATAAATGAAAGTGACTAAAAATGAGAATATGAATGTATGGATGGATAGAGAGGGACTGTTGATATTGAACTTAAAGAGTCCAGGGTCGTATGCTGTTGAGAAACACTCATGTCCTTGGAAGGAACCTACTTTGTATGAAATATGCTTTGAGACTGACCCTGTGTCTGTGTTTTAAATATTGCTACTGCATCTAACATCTGTCTTTGCATGTTACAGAGAATTTCTATCAATACATTCATCTCTTTGCCATACCTCCAGGAAGAGTCAGAAGTAGTTGTCAGAGAATTTCTATGACTACATCAGTCCCAATTTCTGGCTTCCTAATTCCCCAATTGTAATCCCGTGGATTACTATGTGCCGGGGTGCGGTTGAGAAAGATACCAACTACTCTGCTTGCAACACCAAACCCAAGCGGGTGGCCAAGATCAAGGATCTTCCCAATGACACACTGAGGAACGTGTAGTTCCAGAGTCATTTTGAGGCTGTGGTGGAAGCTGAGTGCGGCTACTTTGAGTAAACTGTTATCTCCCCGCCATAATCTCATTGATTTTTTTTTTTTTTTTTTTTTTTTTTTTTTTTTTTAAATACTTTTATTTTTAGATGGGATATTGTATTTTCTTTACCTTTAATGCAAATCTTAAAATTTAGTGGGAGCACCCTGTGAATATGTAAACCCAATACTTCTTTCAAGTTAAAGAACAGAAGTTATCAGAATTAACACAAATATGTTTAATATGAAATTCACAAGATATGGAGCAATTTACATTCTGATGGAATGTAAGTTGGCGACTAGTCGAGAGCGACCAGAAGGCTCCCTTTTCAATAGCTACTACACCAAGTTGTAGGGGAGGGTGCTACTCTTTTCCCTGGATTGCTCCACTTTAACCTTGATGCATACCTTATATTGCTGAGTGTTAAGCAAGGAGGTATCAAGTACCATTTTTAAAGTCTTTGATTGAACCCAGGTCTCTCGGACCATTGGCAAACACTTTACCCACTAGGCCAATGAGCCGGTTATAATGGAATGTATTTAGAAGTTATTTTCTATCAAAACTAGAATTAAGTGTGAAGATTTGCATTTTGCATCTGAGGTCATTGAGATTTTGTTGTAAAATCTCTTGAAATCATGTCGTTATTATTCTTTTATACTTAACCCCTCCCTCGCTAACAAGTTGTGGCAATTGAACTTTTATTGTTGCTGACTTAGTCAACTACTCGATGGACTGCTAATTAATAATGGACTAATTAGTGTTGTATTTTAATTGCCAGGTGCTGTGTTATTAGGTGAATGTTAGATATTACAGCAGTAAAAGTTCTCTAACTGATGAAGCTTATTCTCTCGGGAGAATTGCAAATGGCTGCCATCAGAACAATATGGCTGCACTATATCGCTATCAACATTGAATTTTCAGGATACTTAAATCACCAAAAGCTAAGAATATATTGATTGATATTGGTCATATGCGAACTTCCTTTTGGAGCGTTGTTCAGATTATGAGTGGCATATACTATCATTATTATCATGTGTGCAGAACAGGTTCCAAAATAAGGGGAGTATCAGCATTGCCCAGATCCATATTATCATACTGCATATCGTTCTTGGGTGTTAACAGGTCTGTAATCTCAGTGTTGCAGATAACACACTAGTATAAGTGATACAATGTCACAAGATGGCTGAAAAAATTTTTAATTTAATTATATCTACCCCGACACATAAGTATGCATATTGTGGCATTGCATAGCATCTCAGTTTTTGTCTTATAAAATGGAACTAGCAACCCAAGTTCAAATCCTAGATTAAGCTGTTTTCACTTCACTTTGTGGGAAAGGCATGAATCCATCATTTCTCCACTCAGCTGTGGGTAAATAGTAGGGCAACCTGGGCTCTTTAGCCTTGAATGGCCACCAGTCTCAGGGAAAGACTTAATTCAAGACAAGCTGTACTTCACTGAAAAATTGACCTTGTGTCACATCCTCCATGTGGCAGTAGGTTTATGTAAATACATACTGTACATATATTAAATTCCTTATATCCTACAGGGTGTTGTAATTTTCTTTTGGTATATTTATATGATCTCTGGCTTTTGATTAGGGAAACCCATCTCTAATTTTTCTAGCAGACTTTTAAGAATAATTGACATTCCCTAACATAAATCAGTCAATCATTATTGAATATATACAAAAGAAAGTACCATTTATATTCCTCAAGTAATGAATGATTTTTTAAGATCAATTTTTCACCAACGAAACAAGGAGTTGTTCATTGCTGGAGAAGTGTTTTTGAAACCTGTAAGTTTACCTTGTTTCTAGTCCTAACTGAGTTCTAACTTCAATTTATTTTGTCTCTGTATAGCCTCCACCCAAACAAACTTTAGATAATAAAGTTTGTTTAGAAATTTTCAAGAATTTTGTTTTGTTTTGTTTTTTTTTTTTGTGTGTGTTTTTTTTGTTTTTTTTTTTTTGTTTTTGTTTTTTAAGTCGATAATGCTTCCCAAGAGTACTTAATCAATCACATATGGAATTATTATATTATCAATCCGATTGTGTATCAGTGCTGTGGTTTTAGTAGGTTTTAAATATCCAAGCAAATGCAGAAGGCTACATCAAGGTTTAGACTACATTGTTTATTTATGATATTGCATTGATTTTGATTGTATTACAGTAGTTTTAAAAGTATAAATAGATATCTGAATGTTTTCTCTTTATGTCATTGGATGTTGAAGAAATATTTTTGTAAACCCGCATAGCTAAAAGTTAGGGGCCATTCATTACATACAATATGATAAAAACACCTTTTAGGGGCTAAAAATTAGGGGTCCTTCATCACACAAAATTCATTACTTGGAGTGTATGTGACTGTAAAAGGGTTTTTAGTAAATTTACCTTGTGTTAAATTTATTGCCAGTAAGTTCATGATATCAGATTAATTGTTCTTACAATCTAGGTTTTCCCTGACCCTTTAGCTCTTTTTATTAAATTCTTAAAAGCAATAATTAAACTCTGAATTTAGCCACGACTAATTTACCTTATAATGAATTTAATGGCAATAAATTTTCTATACAATGAATTTAACGTATAATATATTTTAAAATATGCAGCAGTGTAAAACCTGGCTGCTTTTTTTTTTTTTTTAACTTAGATTCCCGTTCATGAAAATTTTTTTCTTTTTTCTCTTTTCTTTGTTCAGGAATGACAGGAAGCCATTCTTATGTGGAAGACTTCACCGTGCCTGCTTACGCTCGTGAACAGAAACGGATTCACAAACTTATCCTCAAGGAGCAACAACAGACCAGCAAAATTATTCCCTCAAGTCGCGCAGCATTCCTCCGATCAGTCGATGAGGACACTGACTCTGAGTCTGACTCAGAGAGTGACTTTGAGGTTGATGAGTACTTTTTTCTTCAGCCAGTCCCCATCCGTCAGCGACGACTGATGCTGCGAGCAGCTGGCATCCGTAAGATCAACAGCCAAGAAAGAGATGACTGTCGTCAGATCCGGCAGTCTCGCGAGATCTGCGGTTGTCAGTGCAAAATTTTTTGTGACCCAGAAAGCTGTTCTTGCAGTGTAGCCGGAATCAAATGCCAGGTGGATCGTTTATCGTTCCCTTGTGGCTGCAGTAAAGACGGATGTGGCAATGTTGCTGGGCGTATAGAATTTAACCCCATTCGCGTTCGGACTCACTTTATCCACACGCTCATGCGAATAGAACTGGAAAATAAGGAGAAAGAATGTCAGCCATTGGCTAATGGCAACAATAAACAGCTTTCCCTTTCCGATTCGTCATCGGCCAGTAAAGAAAGTGATAGTGACAACAAGAGTAGCGAAGAAGTAAAAAAGGATAGAGATAACAGCATAGACTTGACGGATTATAACAGTAATGAACGAGGCAGTTGTCGGGATTGCCAAAACTCTGAAGTGTGCCAGGTGATGATGCAAGAGGCGCAGTATGCATCTATGGAAGCAGAACAGCAGAATGCTGTGCGGCAGTTTGGTCACATGGATGGCCTACAGCCCAATGGACATGTAGAGGCCCTGCCCCGTGTCCTACTGTTCAACGACAGTGATGACGAGATGTACAATGCAGAGAATACATCCCTGTATGGCTACAAGCAGGAGGAGAGCTCCTACTCAGAGGCGAGTGAGTGCTCGAGCGAGAGCAGTGCAAACTTTGATGACAACGACTACCAGAAGTCATACCAGAGTTTGTCCTCCTTTGATGAGGAGACCAACCAAGAGTATTGTGCCAGTGGATCTTCGTCAGTCGGAGGTGATATAACACACTGTCAGCCATCACAGATGCAGCAGCAACACCACAACAACAACAACAATAACAATCATATAAGCAATGGCAAGCCATCACAAACTTTTGCTGCATCTAACAACAACAACCACCTTCCAAATGGACTTGCCCAGAAATACATGGATCTTAACTCATCTTCCTCGACCCCATTACCTGTGTACAAGTTGGAGCCTGTCTCTCACTTGATGAACCGATTGGATAATGGCCATAGCACTTTTAGTGGTCAGCCTAATAGACATAGTCGGTTTGACAGCCAATCCAATGGCCACAATGCATTCGATCACCAATCCAGTAATCCTAATGGGTTCAATGGTCAATCTAATGACCACAATGCATTTACTCAGTCTAACGGTCATACTGCATTTGATAGTCAAAATACATTCAACAACCAATCTAACAGTCATAACACATTTCATAGTCAATCCAATGGTCGTAGTACGTTCAATGGCCAGCCCAACGGTCATTTTGAGAGTCCAAATAGATTTGAAAACCACTCCAATAGTCGCAGTGCATTCAATGGTCAGTCCAACAACACATTCAACACTCAATCCAGTGACCACAACACATTCAGCAGCCAAACCACATTCAATAACCAATCGAATGGCCCAGATCCGTTTGGTAGCCAATCAAATGGCTCCAGTCCATTCGGCAGCCAATCGAATGGCCCCAATCCATTTGGTAACCAATCAAATGGCCCCGCTCTGTTTGGTAACCAATCCAACAACCACAGCTCATTCGAAAGCCGATCAACACAGCCCTCGAACCATTCAGCCAGCAACTGGTCAGAAAATCAGACGCGTTCCATCCACCCGTCGAGTTTCTTTGATGAACCAATCTCGATTTACACATCACTGACTGACACGACAACTGACCAGCTGGCCACAAACTGTCCAGCTATCTCATCGCACATGAACAGCTACAACAACGGCAACAACAGTAACCATCAGTTAGATTTCAACCCCCATCAGGGAACGGACACAACAAAAATAGGGGACATGCACAACCAGCCTGAGACTGCCTACAGTAATTATAGCATGGATGACTCTCACACGGCCACATCTTCTGCAATGTCAACATCTGACCAGTCACTCATTTCTTCTTTCTTTCCATCAAACACCACAGAATCAGATCTTCTTACCTCATCTGGAAGCAGTGCAACGTCTATACCATCGGCTACTGAGGATCTGCAGATGTTCTCTGAACAGGAAAGTTGTTCTTCAGCTTTTCAGGATGACACTTGTTCAGATTTCAAATCAAACAAGGACTCCTCACATTTCCAGCCGAGTGATTCGGGGGGGAGCCAGAATTTCGGAGAGATAATTAAGGAGTCCATTGTTGAAACAGTTTCGGCTTAGCAGCTGTTTTTTTTTTTTTTTTTTAATTTTATTTATTTTTTTTTTTTTTAAGAATGAATTTTAAGGATTTTCACTGCTGCCTTAGATGACAATAGATGACTAAAAGAAGAAATGAAATGGTTTAAATGAAGATAAGAAAAAAATATTTACCATATATACTCGCGTATACAACTTTCTGAGACATAAATTGAGAGCTTTTTCAATTGGAAATTGTAAGTGTACCCATTGGCCTAGGCTTATCCTTAGCCAACTATTTACACACACAATGTTTGTATTGCACATATGGTGCAATCTGCTTAAACCTAGGCCTAACTTTGGCCAACTATTTACATACACAAAGTTTGTATCTCTCATATGGAGCAATACCCTAATATTAGGTTAAAAATGTTAGCCTCATCTTGGCTGAATATTTACACACATAAAATTTGTACCTCATGTATGATAAAACTCACTAATATTAGGCTAAAATTTACATCTCAGAAAGTCACATTATGTGTGCATATATATGGTAATTATAGGATTTCTTTTTAAATGTCTACAATGAACAAGAATGAATCTAAAAATATATTTATAAATATATAAGCCTCGATACTGGACTTAAAAATTAGATGAAATTATAGTATGTCTGGATATTTTATTTTTTTTTTTTTTTTTTTTTTTTTTAGTAAAAAAACATCTCTTCTTATAAACAAACACTTCATAGATCAGGGCATTTTTTCAGACTAATATTCTAACTTTTGTCTTTTTTTTTTTTTTTTTTTTTTTTATATATATATTCTTTTATTTTTTTCGTTACAGTTTTGAATTTCGATAAGGAAGCTCCTCGTTTTCTCTTAAGTTTTAATTTTTTTTTTTTTTTTTTTTTTTTTCCCCCTAACTTCTTCTTCCAACCTACTATAGACCCTGCAGTACAATCCAATGGAGTGAATGTATATTCCTTATAGTCAGAACGATACTATTTTGTATTAATGTGTTGGCCAGTTATAAAATGACCGTTGTAGAGAGATTCAGTCAGTTTAGATGCTGAGATACTTGTAAAGGAATTTCTGTTAACTAATATTGTGATATGGTGATGCCAGTGTATATTGTCGGAACAAACAATAACGATGACTGGCTAACAATTATGATAATTTGAGTTCTGAAAACACACTGTCATCTAAAATAGCCCTTTTTTTTTTTTTTTTTTCTTTTTTTTTTAAGAAAACTAGAAAGATTACAAGGGAATAACCTCACTTTGTCACAATCTAATATCCATATATACACACATATACACACATACAGTATTGGACAAGAAAGAACTGAACCATTTCTTATTATTGTAACAAATTTTAAGGTAACTGCGATAGTTTAGAGGCACATAGGAAGTGATAATTTCCTTGATTATTGAAATGAAAGAAAATTCTCAGAAGTACCAAAAAATAGGAAATTTCTTAGACTTTGACTTTTTGCTCCAACTAAGCGAAATTTGACAACAATAATCAAGGAAAATAATCACTTCCTATGTGTGTCTAAGCCATTGAAGTTTCTTGAAAATTTGTGGCAATAAAAAATGCTTTAGTTTTTTTGAGTTTTTCTTTTCTTTTTTCTTTGTGTGTGTGTGTGTGTGTGTCTGTATATATACATAATGTGTCGGGAAGTGGGGAGGATGTAGGCAGTTATGTTAAATTTTTTTTTTTTTTTTTTTTTTTTCCCACCCCCTCACTGTGGGATGATCCTAATTTTTCTTTTTCCTTTGAAAGATTTTTTTTCCTTCATTAGATTTCTACTAAAAGATTCTTATTTCTTTACTCAATAGTTGGCAAATCCTCTCAAAGATGAAAAAAGGGGGGGGAATAGTGTACACTGCTGTCAATGCTGGTAACATTGGTGACCTCCAAACCCTCCCCACTACCACTTCCCGTAAATCACTATGGGCTCATGATAGATTTCTACCTATTTACTGTTGAACATACATTTATTCCCATGTATGTAGAATGATATAACCTCATTTTTATTTGTTCCTCCCTCCTTCTCTACTCTTTTAGTCCTTCTACAAGAGTTGGAGAAAAAGGACTTTAAAAGAAAAATAAATGACTCCACATTTCATATAATATATATATATATATATATATATATATAATACAGGCATAGACACCACATACAAACTCAGTTTTATGATGTCAAACCATCACTACCCTAGCAAAAACAAAATATCATTTGCTATATTCTTTCTCCTGCCTCCTGAGACTTTGGTGTGTGTGTGTGTATTTTTTTTTTTTTTTTTTTTTAAGACAGACAAACAAAACAAATAATATGTGAGGGAGAAACATATTCCTGAAGACAAAAAAACAATTAAGTCTTGAAAATGAGGCGGGGGGGTGCTCTAAGAAAAAGATTTTTTTTTTTTTTTTTTTTTTTTTTTTTTTTGCAAAGACAATAAAGTCAGAATGAGGAAAATTCATTTTGACCAAAAATTTTTTTAAAAATCTTTTTTCTGCGGGTTTTTTTTTTTTTTTTTTTTTTTTTTTTTTTTTTTCCAAACAACTTTGATGAAATAAAAATAACACACAAAATTTAGGTGAAAAAGCTATTTTGTTTTTTGTTTTTTTAATGCTTTTTTCACCCAACCTGCCAAAAACTCTTCTGATGAATTGAAATATTTTATTGAATAACAAAAACAAAAAAAAAAATTAAAAAAAAAAATACAAAGAAAATTATTCTGCTGATATTCAGTCTGAACTTGACTCTGACTTTATATATAATATATATATATATATATATATATATATATATATATATATATATATATATATTTTAAGAACAGTTACCATTTTAATGTATGCCCAGGTTTGGTTCTATTCTTAAAAAAAAAAAAAAGTTTTTTTTTTCTCCGAAAATTATTTTTAAATCCTATAAATGCTCTTTTTTTTTCCTGATAAAATCTTTTATTTCAAATTTATATTTGATTTTAAATTTTTTTTTTTTTTTTTTTTTTTTATAACTATCTTGTTTTCTCTTTGTGTGTGTGTATATGTTTTGCTTCTTTTCTGTTTTTGTTTTTTTTTTTTGTTTTTTTTTTTGTTTTTGTTTTTTTTGTAATCTCCTTCTATCCAATGTTTATTTTTGAATAACAAGTTATACTATTTGTTTATTTACTACTATTCTTGTAATTGGAAAGAAAACTTTATATTTTTTCAAACTGTTATTTCTACTATTTTTCAATAGCAGAAAAACTATGTTTGTTCATAAACACCTTAAGCTTTTCTCTTTTGTTTTCTTTAAGGTTGAACTCAGTATTATAATTTATTCATATGATGATTGATTGATTATTAGTTTTGAAATATCAAAACTAAAGAAAAACAACAAAAAAAGACTAGCTGGAATCTTGTATACAAAGCAAAAAACAATTTTCCATGTTTTCATCTTGTTAGGTATATAAATTGTAAGTGTGTGTGTGTGCGTGCACATGCGTGTTAGATATATATATATATATATATATATATATATATATATATATTGTGTGTGTGTGTGTGTGTGTTTTGAAGGCTATTTTTCTATAAAATTGTTTGCCTAAACCACCAAAGAAAAAAATGTATTTAATTTTTTTTTAACCCCCCCCCCTCCAATCCGATATATCATGACTAATATGACATTCATTATTCTTGTCATATACATATATAAGTTATTCCTCTTAATTTTTTAGCATTTTGTAATAAGTTGATTATTTTTATATAATGAAGATAATTCTCTCTTTCTCTCTCTCTCTCTCTCTCTCAGGAAATTTGTTTCTGTTATTTTCCTGGTCTTTGATTTAATTCTCTTTCATGGATTTAAGAATTTGTCATTTTGAGTTAAGATTTTAAAAAGATATTGTAATTGATTTTGGTCTCCTTGGTGAAATAAAACCTTGAAAAATGTCATCCTCTTAAAAGAAAGAAAAAAAAAAGCTTTTTTTTTTTTTTTTTTTTTTTTTTTTTAAGGAAGGATTCTGTTATCCTTTCATTTTTGAAACTTCAGTAACTCTACAAGAAAATAAAGGTTAGTTGATATTTTATCAGGATTACCTGTACAAAAAGAACTGTTTATAGAAGTAATCACAAGTAAAAATGCTGATATTTGATTATATTAGGGGCAAAAAAAAATTTTAATCAGGAGATGCATTATATATACACACACATAAGCTATTTTAAAAAGATTTCTATTATTACATTTTGGTATGACCACTTAAATATCTGAGGAAGTACAGTGTCTAGACAAAGGAAACTAAATTGACTTAATGTACAAAAATAAGATTTATTCATGAAAATTTGAATGAGAAATTTCAAGATATGTGGATTTCATTAAGAATTTCACAAGTTTTCAATATGTGTATCTCCAGTGACACAGCACGGGTGGCAGCCATTTCAAAATGAAATGATATGAATTTATATGTAAATATATTATATATGTGTGTGTGTATGCACCATTTTTGACTTGTAGATGAGGTTATAGCAACCATTTATTTTGATTAGTATTTTATCTTAATGTTAGGTTGCTTCTTTTTTTAAACAAAACTTGCTCAGTTCGTCAATCTGCGACAACAAGGAAGAGTGCAGATTGGAAACAATAAAGTGTGCACTCCGTGAGATTCAAATTCACGTCCCTTTTAACTCAGGGAAGCCTGGCTAAAGGTTCCAGGTGCTTGATTGACTGGACTTATGAAGTAATTGGTTTTCAGAAGCCCAAACCAAACCTTTAAACTCCTCCTTTTTGTTGGTTTGTTTTTTTTTGTTTTGTTTTTTTACATTATCAGTTTTGGTAACATCTCTTATCCCTTTTTTATGGTGAATTTATATATGAAATACGCCCTTTTTTAAGTTGAAAAATCCTCATTAATTCATTATTTGGCATTTTATTAAAGTAAGTGAAAGTTACTTAAATATTTAGAGGCACTGAAGCAGCAACCAATTGAATTTTCATATTACTATCTAAAAACCAATAAAACATGACTTAAAAAAATCAAGATTAGGATTCTAGTTGGCAAACATTAGTCTATAATGATACTTGTTCAGATAATGTATGTGAAAAATGTTTTCTCTGAAGATTGTTTTTGTTTTTTTTTTCTCAAACTTATAGTCATGAGACTGACATGGAGAGGTGAGAAAACATTTATACTTTTTAAGAATATATGTCAATCATATTCAAACTTATAATTGTATTAGCTTTGTATAATGACTGCCTTTTTTTACAGGAAAAAGGCCACCTCCTCAATTTTGCTAAAAGTACCCATGGAAGCGCATGTAACTCCTCAGACCAAATTCATCCTTGTAAACCTTGTCGCATATGTGATAAACCAGATAACTGTTTTTGTTGCTGGCAATGCCACCATGCACTAGAATATGACTTCTCAAAACTACTGAAAACCCATGTATTTTGTCACAGAAAAGACACAAGTTACCTGTAGGTTGCTACAGAAAGACCTGTGTAAACTGAGCCTGCACTTACTTGCTGTCATGAAACATATCACTAGCAAGATGGATTTGAACAAACAGATCCTACAAACATGTTCTGGCTAAATGGCATTGGTTGCAGGAAGTATAAAATGGGAACATATTACAGCTAATAGTTTCCTATTTTTATGATCATTAGGCAATATTACATTCTGAAGAATTGCAAGTATTACAGGAGAGTGGTACATGGAAAGTATAAAATATAAAACAGAATCCTAGATGACATGTGAACCCATTCAGTTCCTATTGTAATTGTTGTCCATAATGATATTGATGCTGCAACTCAGGAAGGAGTGGAGGATTCTAATTAGCATTTCTTAGTTATCTCTAATATATCAGTAATTTGAATGATTAAAATGACTGCACAAAATTATCTATCAGTTGTAAATTCAACTGGAAATTTCTTTATTCTCTAAGAACAATTTAAGTGTCTTGCTCTAAATAAAATCTCATTACAATTTGCTGTTTTAGCAGCATTAGTTACACATACTTGTAATATGAGGATGATTGCTGATTCTTGTCAAAAGATGGCCATCTCCTCAATTAAAATTTCTGTATTGCATAGCAATATGAACACAGATGACCCAACAGGCAAGTTCCTCTCCTGTGGATCTGTCTATACAGTGGGGTGAAATAAATATTTGTACATACGAAAATTTTTATCTTTCAAACATTGCCTGAACAAAATTTTTATATACATTTACTGTATAAAGATATATTTTACTAAAATGTGTATATAAACTTAGGTTACAATTAATTTTATAGAAATTAATACCATTTATTTATTTTCATGAGTGTAAAAATTAATCATACAGTACAAAAAATAACACATTATCTTCATTTAATACTTAGTAGAATATCCTTTCTTCACTTCAACAGCCACTAATCGCCTCCTGTAGTTTTCAATTAATTTTTTGCAATAATTAGTATTTTGTACCATTCTTCCTGGCATATTGTCTTCGGATTATTGATGTTTGCTGGTGCTCTTTTTCGGATTTGAGTTTTTCAAAAATCGTCCCAAAACGAATTTTCCTTTTCCTCATGCTGTCTTATGAATTTCAATCTTGTATCTCTGTCGTTACAATAGAAGAGTTTTCTTTGGTCTCCGTGACTTTAGACCATTCTTCAGCATTTTATTACTTACTGTTCGTTTGGTTACACTACATTCTGATGAATGCAAATCTTCCTGCATAACCATTGGATTTTGGTTAATCAGGCGTCCTAATTTTCTTGATAATCTTGGAGAAATCTTCCTTGGAGGACCTGTTCTTTTTTTTTTTTTTTTTTTTTTTTTTTTCAACTGTGTTACGTCTTTTAACCTTGCATTAAATAAACTTATCGTAGTAAAAGGAATATTCAGGTTGCTTCCTATAACTTTCTTCATCTTTCCAAAGCTTAACAATCAGTGCGTTTTGTGAATTACTCTTGCCATGATCAGAACTTTTTCGTACAACAAGCAACTGCAGAAAGTTCCTGTTAGGATTTTAAGACTAACTATAATTCCTGATAGCATTATTGGAACGTTCTAGAAGGTTAACTCTGGGTACTGATAGCATTGTTGGAACAATCTAGAAAAATACTGCAACAATGTTGTACTGTACAATTACTTTTTTCACTCATGAAAATGAATAATTGGCATTAATTTCTGTAAAATTAATTGTAACCTAAGTTTATATACACATATTAGTAGAATATATCCTTATACAGAAAATGTACATAAAAATTTTGTTCAGGTAATGTTTGAATGATAAAAAAAATTTAAAAAATTTCATATGTATGAATATTTATTTCACCCCACTGTGTGTGTGTGTGTGTGTGTGTGTGTGTGTGTGTGCGTGCGTGCGTGTGTCTAGCCACACTGAAGAGTTCTGATAGAACAAAAAACAGTCTGTCTTTGGATGACTATATATATATATATATATATATATATATATATATATATATATATATATATCTCATAACATTTGTAGGATCTATTGGGAACTGCTGTATATAGCAGATTCTGTTGTCCTTTCATGTATCTAGTGAAACCACTAGGGAATTTGCATACTTCGGTTAAATGTGAGGCAGGTATTTTTGTACTGAGTTTGATTCTATTGGTAGGCTTAGGGTGTGTGTATGTATATATGTGTGTGTGTGTATATATATACACACACACACACGACAGAATGGAAATTTTAGTAGTATATAGATAAAATTTATATAATAGGTCATAATATATTTAGCTTATTTAGTTTGTTTTCCTGAGTAGACCCCCCCCTGCTCATTTTTTTTTTTTTTTTTTAAGAGGGAGACATTCTAAAGATCATTAAATTTGTTTTTATTTTGTAATACCATATATATTGTGTAGGTGAAATTTTGAAGGCTTAATTTTTTGGCAAAATATTGATGTAAACCTCTGAGTGATAAATTTGTTTGAAATCCAGGTTTTGAATAGAGCGAACTTTGGCTTCAAAAATGAATTCCATAATCTGATTATTTTCTGACCATATATGGAAAGGTCAAACTATGCACGTATATACTTTTTTTTTTTTTTTGTCTCTTGGGTTTTTTTTTTTTGTTTTATCTTTTTAAAGTTTAAACTTTAACTATTCATATTTTTATTAAATAAGAAACAATGTTGTAAACTAATTTATTTATTTATTTTTTTTTGTAAGTTTTTTTTTTTTAGGTAAGGTTTCTTTTTCTTTTTTTTTCTTTTCTTTTTTGTAAGGTTTCTTTTTCTTTTTTTCTTTTTTTTTTTCTTTTTTTTTTCTGATTCTCTTAGCCTGTGATCATTTCCTGGAACAATGTGGTTGCAAATGACCAGTTTTACTTGATCCACTTTTATAGAATTGCAAATTTTTCAGTTTGTTCTCACTAATTATCAACACTTTCACTTTTTAGATTTACCGTTAATTGTTCTGTCTGGAATCTGCGTCTATTATCTGTTTAGTATTTTCTATATCCCATGGTTCACTGGGCACCTCAGTTCAGCTGTCATTATAAGGTGCATCTTTTTAAAACCTGGACAAGTCCAGCTTTTCTGAGGTTTCATTTTTTCAGAAAGTTACATGACCAGGGTGATCATATTTCCCAATAGCTCGTTGAATTTTTTTCTTTTAACAGACAAAACATAAGAGCATAGAATTGAAATCAAGATCTAATGGTTGCCAGCTCCACACAGCAGTTTCCAGGCTTTTCAAGGGTGTATGGAATTGGTGGGAATTTGTGTGTATGTATGTATTCATTTGTATATAATATAAACATGTGTGCCAGGAAAAAAATTTCAAATGAATGCTGGAATATTTCTTCACCCATCCATCTTTCTCTATTCATTCCTTCCATTCAGGGAGGCAGCAGAATTTTTCTCTTCATCTATATTCAGAAAAAAATGAATGAATAAATAAAATAATAAGGAAAAGCAAAATGGATCCGAAAACATTCTTCATGGTAATTGACCCAACAATACAAGTATAGACTCGTCAAATAATTATTATTCTTGTTGTTTTTGTTGTTGTTGTTACTCTCTATCTCCTCCTCTCTTTCTCTCTCTCTCTATCTGCCTTTTTTCAACAAAGATACAAATTTTATTTGGGCAGAAAGTCTGAGAGTGACCCTTTTCAAAGAAGAAAAAAAAACAAGACCATGTCACAAGATATGCAGTATTCGACTAAAAAAAAAAAAAAAAAACTGAAAAAACTAATCCATTTTTTTTATATTACTATAAATTTTAATGATACTTAAATAGTTTAACACATATACAGGAATTGATTTTCTTTGATTAATGTTGTTAAAGTACTATTAATTGTAGCAAAGAACTAATTACAAATTAGTATATCAAATCAAGGAAAAGAAAATTCTAAGAAATTTCATATATTTTGGTATTTCATAAAATTTTCTTTATAGAAAATTGACTTTTTGCTGCAACTAAGGGAACTTTGATCACAGTAATCAGGGGAAAATAATCACTTCCTATGTGTGTCGAGGCCATTGAAATTTCATTAAAATTTTTGGCAATAATAAAAAAGTTTTTTTTTTTTTTTTTTTGTCCAATACTATATATGTACATACATACATACATACATACATATATTATTAATTAAAAATATATAATAAAGAATGTTTTTTTTTTTTTTTTTCTTTTTTTTTAAGCATGGGAACCTCCAGATCCTATATAATTCGAAAGAAGCAAATTTTATCTTTCTCGTACAGATCACAGAGTTTTTGTCCCTCCATTTCTCAGAATGTTTACTCTTTACTGTCAGTTGAGTGTTATCTCGTCATATATATATGAACTGACTGATTTTTCATGTGTCTATTTTACAAATTTGCCCCCCCCCCCCTTTTTTTTTTTTTTTTTTTTTTTTTTTTTTTTTTTTTTCTCTTCACCTTTTCTTTGATTCAGTCTTTGAAAGGTGGACTTTTCCAAAATTATATTTCGCAGCACTCACACTGACTGGAAAAAAATTTAAGCTTGCTCAAAGACCAGGAACACACACACACACGCACACACAGATATATATATACACACACACACATACATATATGTCTATTTTTTTTTCTTTTGTTCCCTCAAATAGGGTTAATTAAAAAAAATCTTTGTTAAAAAATGGGGTTTTGCGGACTGGTAGTGGGTGCAAGCTGTTTTAAAAACAACAAAAGAAAAAGTTTGGAAAAAAAAGAAAATTAGTTCTTGCTGTAGACAGCAAACACACCCCGGTGGTGAAAACTATATGTGATCAGAATCTACATTAAACTGTAAAGAAAGAAATGGGGGGTAGGGGAAATAGGTGATGAAAATTTTGTGAAAAGAAAAAATAAATGAATAAAAATGAAATATTAAAAAGAAAATTTAAAAAAAAAAACTTCTTTAAACTTAAACTAAATAGTATATGTAAAAAAAAAAAAAAAATGTTTCTGAAAAAAAGACCATGTGTTTTGTATATATGTAATATATGTCCGTGCGTCTAAGAATCTGTACTTGTTAATAAATATTTATATATGTATGAATGTGTATTTGCGTATGTGTACACATAAATCCACCCCACTATATTTTATTCTTTCAGGATACTTCTTTCCAACTATAACCTCACATACCCAGATGATTGGATTTCTTAGCACCCAAACCTTTTCCTCTCCACTTACCCCTTACTTTTTATTTTAATTTCTAATTAAGTTCAGCAATTGTAAAAATAAGTTATTTTTAGAATCAAAAATAAAAACCGAATGATGTACTAGACCAAATCAGTTGTAACAACAATAATAACAATGCCGTTACTAGCATAACGACACTAACATAATATTAACAACACCACTAACGTAATAATGATAAAAATTAGTTTTTCAGCCTATCAGATTTTAAGATTATTAAGAAAAGCGATTTCTTAAGACAATACCTAACTGAATGAACTGTTTGAATCAATATTGAATGGGGGGAGGTAATAAATAATCTATTTAAGGTATCAGACCATTTATACTTAGTTCAGTTATTATATAATGATTATTGTTGGAATGACATTGTTTTGGATTTTTATGCATTTAAAAAAGTTTTTTACTTCCATAATAAATCAAGTGTTTTGATAATAAATTAGACTCTGTTTAAAGATTTGTCAAAATGTAAAACCTTAGTGTTTGTGTAATAGATATGGTTGAGTTATAAATAATTTCCATTTTAGTAAAATATAATTTATCAATGAATTGATTTCAATAAATAGTATATTCACCATTATTTTGAATCACCTATTGCCATATATCAGGTTGCTTGCTAATTCCTCTCAAGTAAAATTCAGCTTAAGTTTTCTACAATTGTTTTCGCCTGATCTTCTTGAGAAATTTTTTTTGTTATTCTGAGCATTTTGCAAAGAGCGAAAAAGATGGAAATCACTTGGTGCAACGTCTGGTGAATATGGTTGGAAGGTGTAAAACAGAGTAGCCTAAATTCTATATTTTTTCCTTTGTGATTCAAGCCAAATGTGGCCTTGCATAATCATGAGGTGAAGCACAATGTTTCTTCTATTGATGAATCCAAGGTGCTTTCTCAGAAGATTTTCATGCCCACATTGCAGCCGTTGAGAGTATAAGTCAGCATTGAGTATCTGATTGCAGTTTTAAAACTAAAAATGAATAATACCACCAGGATCCCACAATACAACATAAGTTTTCTTCCATAAAGCTCTGGGGGTGTCCTCGTGGTGTAATGGTTAAAGCAATGGACTGCGGAATCATAGTAAATGAGTTCGTACTCCAGTCACACTATTACGTTCACTTTTGGGCAAATACCCTTGGGAAAGGTATGAACCCCATTATCCTCCCAGCTATGGGTTAAATAGTACCACTACTGTTCTTCTAGGAGAATAGCTTTGGCATTAAATAACCTACAAAGGTTGATATGCCATTAAACAAAGAAACCAAACCAAACCATAAAGCTCTAAATTAGGGGTAGGCTAAGGAAATCCATCCCTGTCGATCCACTGCCTTTTGCTTTGGACATGGTCATAAAAAGACCTATTTTTCATCACCTGTAATGATATTCTTGAAAAACTGGTCATTTCTCTGCCTTGAAAGATGACTTGTTGCAATCGATATACAATCCTCCTTATTCTTCTCAGGGGGTGTCCTCGTGGTGTAATGGACTGCAGAATTGTAGTACGCGAGTTCGTACTCCAGTCGCGCTATTATGTTCACTTTCAGGCAAATACCCTTATCCTCCCAGCTATGGGTTAAATAGTACCGCTACTGTTCTTCTTAGAGAATGGCTTTGGCATTAAATAACCTACAAAGGTTGATATGCCAAACCAAACCTTATTCTTCCCACTAAAAGTATGGAGATCGCAAACACCTAACTTGCACACTTTTCTTATCTTTTTCAAGTGGCAACAGATTGTCGATTGTGATGTGTTGAGGTCAAGTGCTAATTCCCAAGTTCTTTTACATGGATTGCATTCCACTAATTCTCTTCATGCATTTTGATCGAGGTCTGATGAGCATCCTGCACTGGATGCATTTCTCAATGATGTCTCACCAGAACGAAACTTTGGAAAACACTTGTGGACTTGGTAGTCAAGAATGACGCCTTGTCCATAAACGCTAGGAATTTTCTTAACTATTTCTGTATCATTTTGGTTATTTTTAAACTCCCACAACATTACATGTTAACTATACACTTTCAGTTCCTCCATTTTAGGGGCATAAGATCATAGTTTAAATTATGATTTGCACACTTTAATCAGGTAATTTCCAGTTGTGTTTAAAACATTGTAAGTTTGAAGTGCATTATTACAACTTTAAATTATTCATAACTCAACCTTTTTATATATATCTCAAGCACTCCAAATTATACCATATTTGGTCTGCCACAAGTGAGATATATATATATATATATATATATATACACACACACACACACACACTCATCTCTTTATGCCAATCTCATTAGTACAAGTTTCATGCACCTTAAAAGAAATTTTTAAATACAATCATCTGATGAGACTTGCTATAAAAAGGTGAGTAAACATTCATTCATTTTAGGGTTTATTTGATTCTGGTGGCCAGTATTGAGCACTTTTCTGATTTATGAATAAACATTTTTAGAATGATTTGTTTATTCCACTTATATATAAAGAAATAAAGTTTAGTAAATAATAAAGAAACCCCCCAAAAATTGCATTGTCATCCTTGGGAACTTGTAGTAAGTTATTTGTTTTGTTCCCTATTCTTGTATACTGGTGCTAAAACTATTTGTATCAAGAGTGGTTGAAAAACAAATTTACAGGTTTTTGAGTCGTCAAATTGGAAAAAAAATGTGTGTGTGTATGTATGTATGTAATATATATATATATATATATTTGGTGTTGTTTTTTTGTGGAGTGGGGTCTAGAAAATCTTTGAAAAAGACTTTCTTCCCCCCCCCCAAAGATTAGAATTAAGAAACAATTGAATGTAAAACAGAATCAATAACAATGGCAAAAGGTATTTTGATCCTTTTATTTTAGTTAATTAAATGAGAACAATAACAGTTGATTATCTTATATCTCTACTATTGTGAAGTCTGAAGTATGAATAAGCAGATGCAAAACTTGCTGTCACTTGGCCCACTTCTTTTTTTTTTTCTTTTCTTTTTTTTTAAGGTCCCATCTCCTCAACCACATTGAGCTTCTTGCTGCATTGAATAAAAATGGGAATTGTTCTGCAATGATTACCTTTTTTTGTCTTTTTCCTTTTTTTTTTCTCTTAAAAATTTTAGCATCCTTCATCAACCCAACATATAGACATCTTTTTTAGTTTCATCTCAAAAAATAAAAACTGAGTGTTTAAAGGGAATGATAGAAGCTTAGTGTGCTGGAGCAAATGGCCCCGAGAAAAATTGAGTCAAGTAACAGAATGTTTTGTGTATGTTTATTCATAAAAAGTTAACAAATATATAAAATCTTATGTATTTATATATATATATATCACATAATTATTTTAAAACATTTGATTTGAAGCAAATTCAAACAAATATTAGTTTAATTTAGGAGGAATTAAAGTTAGTCTTAAGAAAAAATTTAATTTTTAGTTATAAATTGAAATAGCCAAATCAGTTTTTAGTTTTAAGGTGAAGAAGGAGGTGTCATTCTTTGGATTCTAAGAGATTGAAAATTAATGAAATTGTGACAAAATTCAGGTTTTAAGGGTAAAATAGTTAAAAATACAGGATTTAAAAAAAAAAAATTTTCAAACCATTTTTATTAACAGTGATTGACATTGTTTATAAACAATTTTCCTCCAAATTTAAAAAGTATTGTAACCAAATTTCTGCTTTCTGTACTGTCCTCCAATTCCTTCCTAATTTTTTAAGGTTAAATTGGCTTTTGTGACAGGAATTGAACCAGCCTCATCCACAGCAT
This sequence comes from Sepioteuthis lessoniana, assembly GCA_963585895.1. Classification (NCBI taxonomy): domain Eukaryota; kingdom Metazoa; phylum Mollusca; class Cephalopoda; order Myopsida; family Loliginidae; genus Sepioteuthis; species Sepioteuthis lessoniana. Next base: position 65,538 of record CAUZXS010004489.1, read on the forward strand.
CAAATGACTTCAAGAGTTTCACAGACTATTGATTGCGTTCATTTTATTGTTACCATAATGTTTCAGCTTCATCAGGTGTACAATCTGTATGGAAAGAAAAAAGTTCATTTTTTTTCTCCATCATAGCCATACACAACAAAATGGATCCACCAAAATATAGGAACAATAAACAATGTGATGAGTAGTAGTAGTAGTATCTTTTTTAAATTTTAGTTGCTTTTTATTGTTCGGTTTATCATTTCTTCAATATCTGCTGTTCCTCAATTTCATAGAAATAATAACCTAAGTGAATTGTAAGGGGGGAAAAAAAAAGAAATTTCTTATCAAATTTAATAATTAAAATTGATTGGCTATGTTTAATTTTAATAATGGGATCATTAGTCTAATCAAGTCTTTCGGTGATATTGATTGATTTTAAAAGAATATCAACCTGTCTAGGGTTATTTTATGCCTAGGAGTTTGGTAATCATATTCATGATACATTCATATTGTGTGTTTTAGTTGCTTTTTTTTTTTTCACAGGATGAGACCAAGTCTATTTTGGGCTTTTCCTATCCATGCATACATGGGATCATTTAACCTCACTGTTATCGTCTGATGAAATCGAATCAACAACCCAAGTTCAAATCCTAGACGAGGTTGTTCATAATTCCCTTTACCTTAATTCCCTTAAGAAGGCATCTTTTTTCCCTCCAGCTATGGGTAAATGTTGGGACAGACTGAGTTCATTAAAATGATAATTGTTAGTCAACACTTATAACTTCAACTAACTATTTTTATATCACTGATCTCTTTTCTCTTCTATCCTAGTTAGCTGAAGCTGTGGAATACACTGACTGCATCTCTGCAGAGGGGTAAGATTCCCCCCCCCCTCCAACAAGTGTTCTGGATATGACATTAAACAATCTGATGGCAAGACTCTGGCCATGGAAATTTGGGAAATGTGGAGTAGCCTTTCATTGCCATTGCTCCTAGGTTTACTCTGACCCAGAGTAGTAGTACCTGATAGGGTCCTATTCATGGGTCAAATAGAACTGTGTGCAAACAAATGATTGATGTTAAATTGTGACTGTTATATCGCAATACTTGAAACAGTGTGCAAAAAGATCTCAGGCTTGTTAAAGAAGATAATTTACAAAATGTGGTTACAAATCAACCATATATTTAATATATATGTATAAAGAGGATTTGATATTAAATAACCTACAAAGGTTGATATGCCATAAAACTCAACCAAACTAAATTCTCACTGATACATAGCAGTACTTGTAACCATTTAACTTTCTGCAAACAAATGATTAATAATAAATAGAAATACTGTGCAAAAAAAAAGAGCTTGAACTCATTTAAAAATGTTATCAATGAAATGTGTTTGCAAAAAATATTTAATATATATGTATAAAGAGGATTTGACATTAAATAACCTACAATGGTTGATATGCCTTAAAACCCAACCAAACCAAATCCTATATATTTAATATATATGTATAAAGAGGATTTTGCATTAAATAACCTACAATGGTTGATATGCCATAAAACCCAACCAAACCAAATCCTATATATTTGATATATATGTATAAAGAGGATTTGGCATTAAATAACCTACAATGGTTGATATGTCATAAAACCCAAATAAACAAAACCCTTTAACCTTGGCAACTAGTCTAAGAGATAGAAAACTCTGAATTCAAACCAGTTGTAGACTTGGAGTAGGATGGGCTATTCTTGCCCAAGACACACTACATAATTTGATTCCTATGGTCAAACCAGGTTGCTGAACTTCGTATGCTTAATGTTGGAGCTGAAAATACAAATTTCGAACTTTTTTTTTTTTTTTTGTAAAAGCAATTTAAGCTGTGAATGTTAAGTGTTAGATTCAATAAGGTTTACTCAACCAACAACTTCAAATCATTTTTTCAGAATTTTTTTGCATTTATCAATTAAACACATTTTTTGGATTACTTTCTGTATAGATCATCTAAATAATTTTCTTGTTGACAAAAAAAAAAAATGAATAATCCAGTGTATTACCTCATATATATATATATATATATATATATATATATATATATATATATATATATATATATATGTTTTAAAACTTTTAGCTATATCTCCAACCTTTTCCTATCAGCCTTTTTCTCAGCTCTCTGCATGACTCCAGCCTCTCCCATTGTCTTTAAGACATTCTGAGTAATAGGCCTTAGTCTACCACACTAACCCATGACATGTTGGCAGAGGGTTAAAATTCAGAGTTGAGCTCTAGCTTTGGTAGGGCTACCAGCCTGCTCCACTATTTTATTCATAGCTAGGGAAGGATAGTTTCCTGCCTTTTATTAAAATGAATACAAACAGCCCTAAGTGAAATTTAAACTTATTCTTTGACAAAGTGCAAAGAACATAAAAAGGATCAGACATTGTGAATTATGAGTAATGATCAATAAACCTGTAGCTTCAGAGTTATTGGCTAGATTTGGATTTTAAAAAAATGAATTATTTAACAAACAATCTATGTGACAAATATTATTCTCTATTCAATTAGGTGTATTGATAAGAAAATTATATTGAAAATAATTAGGTTGTGGTGTTATTCACGTACCTTTCTATGTGTCAGTTTTTCTACGGCATCTTTTACCCGAAATAACTTTGGCTACATTTCACCCAAGAGATCTTGGTGTTAGAATTCTATTTTGCCGAATTTGAATTTTTTTTTAGCTAAGTTCTGAGGAGAAATAAATAGTTGTACTGATTTAAATTCTCTTGAATTGAAATTTCATTGTTATTGAAAAGTTGTATTTATTATAACTCAAAAAAAAAAAAAAATGAAATAATTAGGTTATCTTCCTTGATGGATGCCATCAAAAAAAGTTCAGAAAAAAAATAATTAATTTTGTCTAATTTTTTTTTACTTCAAAGTACATTTCACTTTGACATTTATTTTTATATAAACGACAAAATTAACAATGAAATAAGCTTTCTATTGTACTATAATAGCTTTTACATTTACATATGAATTTCATATAATAAAAGTAGCAATGATTGTTGGACAATGGTAGCAGAATTAAAATCTTTATACCTTCAATTTACCACCTAAAGATATTGTACTCCTTCTATCCCTTAATAATTGTTACATTTTCATATAAATTTCATTATAATAAATGTAACAACTATAATAGGACAGATGTAGTAATTTCAAATATTGATATGCTTAATAAATATATTTGCATAAAAACTCTCATAATCGCATTTATATTAATAATATTTGATGACACTCATTCAAACTCCATATAGTTTTTTTTTTAATATTCTTTTAAGACTTGCTGGAGATTAGTTTGCAGAAACGGCGCATGAAGATATTCATGCATCATTTTAAAAATGACAATCGGTAAATCCTTAAAATACAGAAATCTGAAGAATTCAAATGAAAAGTCCTATCAACAATAAACTTGAAATTATTAATTCACTATATATATATATAATATCTATTTTTAATTATATATATATATATATATATATATTATATATTTATTTATTTTTATTAAATTGCTGTCAGTTATTTTAATGGCATATCAAGACCTTATGGGTTATTTTATGCCAAAATTTGATTCATTTCCAAATGTTTGTAGTCATAACTATATTTTCCATGTCTCACTGCATTTTTTGTGCTTTTTCATTTGTTTGTATACAGGAATACTTGATATCAAGTATTCCTATCTAATACAAATAATTTGCTCAGAATTATATGGTTTCAAGTGGGTTTTTTTTTCTTATACTAATAATTCATACACAATAATTAAGTTTAAACAAACTGTTCCTATTTAATGATTATTTGTTTGCACGCAGTTATATGGTTTTATATCTTCCTATCCAATACTAATTATTTTCAAATCGATCTATCTGACTCATAGGTGACACTCTAACGAATACTAGTTCTGGGTCAGAAGGAATAATGGAATTGAAGGAGAACTTCATACTTGCCAGAGCTTCACCATTAAATGCAGTTTCGTGAGATGTTCAGAAAACCCCTGCAGAGAGTATTGTCGATGCATTCTAAGCCCCACCAATAGGGCTTGTAAATTTCTGTGTAAGGTGATATCTATTAGTTTCTCTGGATACAAACTTGGGCAAGGCTATTTGAAAGACTTACAGTTGTCCATGCAATAAATCTTCCATGTCCATTCTATTGTTTTTGTCTAGATTCATATTGGTAGCAGTCTCATATCAGGATTTACCAGAACAAAGTTTGAAAAAAAAACAAAAAAAAACTGTCTTTTTACAAACAAAAAGACCAAAAAAAATTATCATTATTAGTATTTTCAGCCAAAAAGCAAGTGAGCCTCGTTTTGAGCTTTCAACTGAACAGCTATAATGGTTTCATTATGAGAGTTGGTGTGCTAAGAATTAATTTTATAACCTTCTGACTTGTGTAGTAAACATCTATGCATATAGGAGAGTGGTCTGTTTTCATCTATTTTATTCTATCTATCTATCTATCTTTCTGTCTATCAGTCTTGAAAAATCCTGGGTAGGTAGACACATTGGGAGAGGGAGGCAAAAAAATTGCTGGTAAAAATTGTAATACAAAATTCTGGTTGTTAAAATGAATTAGGTGAGAAATATAAGGAAATAGTAATAACTGATGTTAATTGAAGACATGAAACTTCTGCAGTTTAAGTAGAATATACAGATAACATTAAGTTAGTTGTCTAAATTTGTCTTCATCTTTATTGTTATTTCCACAACGTTTCGGCCGATATGTCCTCTGGCCTTCTTCAGGTGTTTGTTGTCTAAATTTCTGAGACGAAGCTTGTTGATTTTTATCATTTAGGTTTTTCAGACTATTGTCTTCATCTTTATTGTTATTTCCACTACGTTTCGGCCGATATATCCTCCGGCCTTCTTCAGGTGTTTGTCAAACTCAGGAACCTTCACGGAGCTTCAAACTACATCCTTTATTGAAACCATGGGGGTCGCCTGTTCTGATTCCGTTAGCCATAACCGGGTACAAGTATTCCTGTATATTACTCAGATTGAACCTGCAGATGATTGTCTCCTTAGAAGCTTAGGGAACCAACACCTATAACCGTTACACCATGTGTCCTGCTGGACAATCAGAGTGAATTTTTGGGTATTATAAACTTAATGTTCTTACTTTTGCTAGAATTACTACTATTATGTATAGTATAACATTAAGTTACGGACAATTTTACAGCTCTATATATTTTTAAATATACTATAGCCACAATTCTTTTTTATGATTATTCATTTATTTAGATTTTTATTTTATATATTTTATTTACATTTAAAAATATATATATATTGATTTTTTTTTGTAATTTATTTATTTACTTGGGTTCAATCCCAGGTCACGTCATACCAAAGATTATAAAAATGGTACTTGATACCTCCTTGCTTAACACTCAGCAATATAAGGTACAATATAAGGGTAAAGTGGAGCAATCCAGGGAAAGGAGTAATACCTTCCCCTACACCTCGGTGTAGTAGCTATTGAAAAGAGAGCCTTCTGGTCGCCCTCAACTACGGTCGCTAACTTTACTTATATGAATTTTTACTTATACTTTCATTTTATATATAGTAAGTTATCTGACTGTAGTTGAGGGTGACCCAAAGGTTCCCTTTTCAATAGCAACTACACAAAGATGTACGGAAGAGTGCTACTCCTTTCTCTAGATTGCTCCAATTACTTTTGATCCATACCTTATAATGCTGAGTGTTAAGCAAGGAGGTTTCAAGCACTATTTTTTTTGAGTCTTTGGTATGACTCAGCCTGGGATTGAACCCCAGTCTTCCGGACCATTGGCGATCACTCTAACCATTATGCCAACATTTAAATTTTTATTATATTTAGTGTTTAAGGAAAGTGTGATATCATGGGTAGGATTTATTGACAACATCAAAACTTTCATTCAGTCTAATCAGTGACAAATAGTATTATACAACATTTAGTTTCATAGTAGATCACCTCTTGGCTTTTTACTTTATTAGAAATCCATGATGATATTGGTGCTTATGTCAATGGAGTGATGGATTCTAATTAATATTTCATGGTTATCTCTCTTCTATTGAGTATTTGAAAATGAAAATTGAAAATGACGCAAATATAGGCTTACACACACACACACAAAATTATCATTTACAAATTGGTCTGGAGATTTTGTGATGAGGTTTCATTTTTTTGCCAGATTAGGGTTACACACCCTCCCACTGGAATTAACGACCCGAGTTCAAAATTTGGAATTGGCTGTTTGTATTTCACTTTATGCCAATGCCCTTGTGTGACAAACTAGGTTCCTTAGCCTTGGTTAGGCATATTAGGTAACCAGTTTGGGAGAAAGAAAAATCTATTCAAACCAGCTTTACTCCACTTAAGAATTGGCTGCAGTTCTTGTAACTAGTTTCATGCAGATGTTGGACAACTATGACTCTCTTTTGATGCTGCAACAAAACCAGAATCCCCAAAATTCTTATTTTTTTCTTCCCTCCCATTCATCCTGCTTCAAGACAAAAACATGATTGAGAGAGATGAACAGATACTACACTCTAATCCAAGTCTGAAGACTGACAAAAGGTGATTGTTATAAAGAAATTGTTAAAATTTTTAGAATTTGGGTTTTTTTTTGTTTTTGTTTTTTTATGAAATAATTCCACCTATTTCAATGATATATATATCTTAAAATATTCTATAGCTGAAAATAGTTTCTTTATTAGATATTTATTTAGAATTATATATATATATATACACACATTTTTATTTTATATACAAAAAGTAAAGTTAGTGATTGTAGTCCAGAGCATCCCAAAGGCTCCCTTTCTAATAGTTACTTCACCAAGGTGTAGGGGAAGGCACTACTTCTTTCTCTGGATTGCTCCACTTTACCATTGATATGTACCCTATAATGCCGGGTGTTAAACAAGGGGGAGGGGATTAAGTACCATTTTTTTAAGTCTTTGGTATGACTCAACCAGCGCTTGAACCCTAGATTCCCAGGCTGTTGGCAGACACTCTACCTACTTGGGGTTTTATATATATATATATATATCATGTTTGTTCAAATAGGTATTTATTTAGAGTTTTTATTTCATGTATTTTTTTAATATTTAGATTTTTATTTTATTATATATATATACTTCATTTACTGTTTATGAAGGCCATGATATCATAGGTAGGATTTATTACGTGTATCAAAACTTTTATTCAGTCTAACAATCACGTAGACAATGTGACAAATTGAAATTCTTGTAGTTCCAAAGAAAAAGGTGAAGCCTTAAATTCTTATATTTTAGTGCCAACTGCATTAAAACCCAATATTCTTAGTCATGGTTTTACTGACTTGACCATTACTCTTCAATCCTTCACTCATATGTTCACCATTTGGCTTTTGGCATTATATCTGGTAGTCAAAATAGATGACATTCTGTCCTTCTTGATAGAGACAGGGTTGTACCAAAAAATATGATGAATTAAAACTGGTTAATCGTGTGCAAACAAATGAAATCCTGCTTATAAAAAATTTTACCTACTATGTATTCATTTAGAAGTTTTTGGTTGAATGTATATACATATAGACAGAATTTGGCAATAAATAACCTATAAAGGTTGATATGCCATAAAACCTAAACAACCATCCAACCTTATATCTGGTAGTTGGGGCAAAATTTAATAATTAAAAAGAATTTTTCAGTTATTGAATTCATCGAAAAAAATGTCCTTATCACAACTAATTATTTGCAGATAACAATATACAAAGAAGTTGTGTTGTTACTTTGTCAAAATAATACAATCAAGCCTCTTGATTTTGAATTCTTATGTAATAAGTACACATAATACTTATAAAATCCTTTTAAAAAATGCTTATGAATTTTGATCACCTGATTGTGAAGTATGGTACCAAAATGTTTGACTACATTGTATGTCTGCTTGGGATAGAGAGAATTTGTCAGTTTAAAATATTGTACTACAGATACAGTTATCTAACTGTTTATATATATATATATATATATATATATATATATATTTCATTGCTCTGTAATGTCTGTTACATTGAGTTCTTTACCAGGAAAATTTTAATGTTCACTTTTGAATAGTTTTCTTGTCCTGATGGAATTACTCCCAACTCTGGTTTAACTGGACCAAATAATATATATATATATATATATATATATATATATATATGCAATCCTAACTTAGATATATATTCTATCACTGATATTGAGCACCTTATTTAGAAATATAGCAAGCAATACACGCACACACATACACACAAACATAAAATTGATTCACTCACCTCCACATAAAAATCTAAAATGGTAGTAAAACTATGATAATACACTAAGTTACTATATCTTATTTTCTTTGGTCCAAAGTCAGAAATATAAAGCATTCAATAAGGATCAAACTCACAAATAATCATCTTCTAATTTTGCTTGCTGACCGTGACGCTATGTAGGTGCCCAACTAAAGTAATATTTAATCGAAAGTAATAATATGCACCAATAATAATGTAAAATAAAATAGACAAAAGCAGAAAGCAAATATTACAATATGAAAAAATACTTAAATCTAAAATCATTCTGATTGATTGATTGGTTGGTTTTTATGGCATATCATCCTTTGTAGGTTATTTAATGCCAAATCCATTTTTATACAAACAAACAGTTCTATTTCAAACAATTCAGTTTAGCATGAATACAAAGTTTCATTCTCAAACATTTCTATTTCAAGCTATTCAATTTAGTCAAACAGTTTTAATTCAACCAATTCAGTTTAATATAAGTATAGATTTTGTTTACGAACAGTTCAATGTCAAAACAGTTCCATTTCAAACAAGTCAGTTTAGCATAAGTACAGAGTTTACATGTCAAAACAGTTCTATTTCAAGCAATTCAATTTAGCATAAGTACCCATATTAGTTCTATTTGACCTATAGACCTACCACTCTGGGCTAGAGTGGACCTGGGAGGGATGGCAATGAAAGGGTGCCCTGCATTCCCCAAAGTTCCAGCATTACTGAAACCTCATCATCAGATTACTTAGTGTCATTAACAGGACACTCGTTTGGGAAGGGTTTTTTATCTCTCTGCAAAAGTGCAGTCAGTGTATTCTATAGCTTCACCCGACTGAGCAAAAATGATTCTAAAGTTTCTGCTGAGCAAGCTACTTGCCATCAATATATATATATATATATATATATATATATATATATATATATAAAGATGGTTGTTGTAGGTCCAAAGAAAGAATAAGGATATATTTCAAAATAAGAAGGTCCACAAAGAGATTTATATTTTTTGAATTTATTCATTTTGTTCTTATATACGTGTTATATATATGTATGTTTCAAGCTTGTTGCTTTCGTCAGAGAACATGTGTGGCACAAGGCCTTTTAAATGGGGTACTCAATGAGACTTGAACTCACTCCTGTTTCCAGTATAAATGACTCTTGTCTGGTCAGACTGGTTTATATAGTGGTCATTATTCCTCTTTCCTGGAGTGTGTTTACTTTGGTCTGCTTTACCCGTCTTTGATATATATATATATATATATATATATATATATATATGCTACTATTTCACTTGGTGGGTAAATGGTGGACCAAATTTTGCAGTATTATTGAATAGTGTTCAATATCAATGATTGAGCTTTTATACATATTGAAATATATTATATATATTGTAGAGGTTTATGGTTTTCATTAGCTCACTTAGTGTTGGAACCCGGGTTCACAAACATTATCGTAATATATATATATATATATATATATATATATATATATGGTGGTGACCCTGGGTTTCATGCTTTACACATTCTGTCTGACAAATGCATTAAGCATGAAACCCAGGTTCCCAAACACTACCATGTAATATATATATATATATAGAGAGAGAGAGAGAGGGCAATTCACAAATTGTTATTAAAACGTTTTTCTTAAATCCGAAAAGTGCTCAAATAAAGTAAGTAAAGTTGGCGACATTAGGTGAGGGTGACCCAAAGGCTCCCTTTTCAATAGCTACTACACCGAGGTGTAGGGAAGGGCACTAATCCATTCCCTGGATTGCTCTATTTTACCCTTGATCCTTACCTACTAACCATAAAATAAGCTTTTCATCTGATGATTTTTTTTTAGATACATGAAGCGGTGGGAAAACATTTACATTTATTCATTTAAGGTTTTATCCTGAGATATATATATATATATATATATATATATAAAATGAGAGAGAGATAAACAAAAGTGGCAAAGAAGAATATTTCATTGTAGTTATTTTATTTTTGACTATTTCCAACCTTAGGTCATCATCCAAAAAATAGATTTTAAGAAGAAAAAGTTTTTTTTCTTAGGAAGTTTTTAAGAGTTGATATGCTATTAAAAAAAAAAAGAAAAAATAGAAAGAAAGAAAGAGCAATGAAAACATTGTGTATCCATTTATTGATTGAAAATTATTTTCTGGTAGGTGAGTATCTCCAACTTACCATTTTATAATCTCTACTATTGTAGACACCTAGCACTGAGCTCTCCATCTGTTGAATATTATCTAAAACAGAAGAGAATGAATTAAGATATTTATGAAACATAAAGCAGAATATTATATGTTACAAATTCACTGAAATTATTTGTTTTTTAATACAGAAGTTATTGTTGCTTATAATTTAAGCTTTTATGTTTTTGATGTCCTTAATATTAGTAATCTCATGATTTTAAAGCAGGCGTTACAAATTCCCTGAAAATATTTGATACTTTTGTTGGGTTTAATACTTTTTAGTTAATGTTCTTGAATATTTTGCAGCCACACACACAAGTAAATGAAGTTTATAGTTGTACAAACCGATTACACTAAAATTTGTAAGAAGAAAAATGAAAAAAGATTTTTTTTTTCTTTTCCTCTTCTCTTGAAATACATTGAATATTTATTTAAAATTATTAAACAGTGAAATTTATTGAATTCTAATTACTGTCTTACTTGTGTCCAATCTAAAAACAACTCTTTCTCTTACTCTTAACAACAAAAAATGAACGTTTTTATAGCCAATATTTGTAGCCAGTTGAGAGTATTGGCTTGGTCTCTGTAATCTGAATCATTAAACATATATCTTTATCAGCATGTATGCAAAGAAAGAAGTGTGATATATATGTTTGTGCGTGCATGTGTATATGTATATATTTGTACATTCAACTGTATGTATTTATGTTGGTTCACCTGTGTGTATATATGTATATACTGAACAAATACCTCTAGATACACAAAAATTTTGGTGCGTGAATGTCATGGTGTGTGCGTGTGTGGATATATGGGGAACACGTCTGAAGAATTTTAAAAAGTAATACTTATTTCTCTATAAAATATATAATTGCAAGTCTGTTGATAATTTTGATGTATGTTGTAGAGGTGGACTTACACTGCAAATAGATGCTTGGGGTGGAGGAGTTTAAATTATGGCTGATGTGATAAATTTGATGGTTATTTAAATATATTTCTTTAAATATGGGGGGGGATCGGGGTTCTTTGTTTTTTTTTGTTTTTTTTGACTGACCTCACTTAAAAAAATCTTTTTTAAATTTCAGTTAAGCACTTTAAATGATTTATTTATTTTAATGTCTCGCGTTATTTTATTCCTAGAGGTTAGGGAATTGTTTTCATTGTACATTCATATTTAAATTTTGTGAATTGTGGTTTCTTGTGAATTTTGTTTGGATGGGGGGAGTTACACACGATCATATTGAATATAATCTTTAAATAGATCTGCTTGACTTGAAGTGTAAGGATCCCATCTATAGGTAAGAGTGGAACTGGGAGTAATAGCAATGAAGAGATACTCCACACTCCCTTGATCTCCAGAACTGTAGTTTCACTATCAGATGCAGTTTACTGTCAAACCCAGGACACCACTTTTTGGGGAACATTAAACCGCCCCCCCCCTGCAAGAGATACAATCAGTACATTCTTTGCATGGTTAATCACTTTAAAAGATTAATACCATATTTTATGAAATATAAAGCACCCTATCTGAACAAAAAAGAAAATTCAGAAGTTCTTACATCTTTTTATTCTCAAAGTTCAGATCATGGATCAGCTGACTTAAGGGGTCGTTTCAGTGTTGCAGTATATGCAATACTGTATTATAAACACCTTCCTTACAAAACTGATTCCTGGATTTATTTATGGACATTAATACAGTTACTAGAGTTTGAAGTTGTAAAACACAAAGTTTTGTTTAATTTGGTAGAGGGTCAGAAATATAAGACACTCGGAGAGGACCAAACTCACTAACAATGAAATGCTAACCTAACTCAATAATTTTTACACCTCTTAAGTGTCCAAAAAGTAACAATATATGCCAATATATTAGTATACATCCCGCACTTAGTGTAATGATTAATTATCATAAGAAATGGAATCTCTGACTTGAGCTCAAGCCCTGGTGGAGGCTGTTTGCATAAATAACCCTAGTCTGACCTACTATTTACCCATAATTTCACATTTTACCCATAGAAGAGGGGTTGGCTAAATACGTGCATACACTCACACATGAGAATTTTTGTCGTATATACATATACAACAAAATGAATTGAATGGATAAACTAAACTGCTGAAAACTATTTTTTACTCATTTGAAACTTTGTGATAAATAATATTTTTCATAAAAATAATTCCTGTTTTAGTGCCCTGATTTTCTACAATGTTGCCTTTTACTACTAAGCAGAATAGGTTCTTTAGTTTTATTTAGGCAACCAGTCTAAGAGAAGGAAAACTTTGAATTCAAACCAGCTGTACTCTGCTTAAAAATTAATCTGCTCATGGCAGAAGGGTTGGATAAATGCATGCTGTTAAAAATAATTACCTTGAAGCTCAACACTCAAATAAAATCTGAAGTCAGTTTTAAGATTGAAGTTTCTTTGAGGAATTAGAGTTGGAATATTTATGTAGTGTCACACTAATTTCCCTTGTATTATTCATATTTTTCATTGTCAGGTCAAAATAAATATTCAAATGAAATTATCAGGGATTCTGTTTCAAATCAGCTTTACTCTGCTTAAAAAAATTGACCTTATGTCACATTCTACCCATAATAGATACTTAATTCAAAACCATTCTATTTTTTTATAACAGCCTCTTACAGCTAAGAATATTAAAGAACTTCAAAAAATTTGGAAACAGTTTGAAAGATTCTAAACATAATAATAATATTTGAATATATAGAGATAAAAAAAGCTTTGATATTATATTAGGGAAGATTGTAAAGAGTATACCTGCCAAATTTATACCAGATAGTTGAGAAACTTTTAATGAGCCCTATTTTTCCCCAAAAATTTTATGTTGAGTGAGGTCAGCTCAAGTTATATATATATATATATATATATATATATATATATATATATATATATATTAATATGATATGAAGTGTATATATATATATATATATAAAACACAATATGTCAGGGACAGAGGATAAGTGTATAAAATCAATGTAAGTTTACCTCTTAAGTGTTTGTCAAAAGTATTAACATGCTTGCAGTTAATGATTTCATTGAGAAATATACATTACCATGTGTTAATATATATATATATGTGTATATATATATATATATATATATATATATGAATTTTCACTCTTGGAGTATCCTCACTAATACGGAAAAATTGTTTATATATTAGAAAAAATATATAATTGCAAAAAAAAGATTGTCTTAAATTTAAAAAAAGAAAGATATTAAAACAATCAACTTCTTAAATATATTTTCAATTGTAGTTAAAAAAGAAAAAATTAAAAAAATTAAAAAAAAAACAATTATATTACGCCAAATATTCAAATTTGTCCTGTGGAATGAAATAGTGAATTTAAATGTGTTTATTGTTGAAGAATGTACAGTTTTATTTCAAACAAGATTTCTGCTGTCAACTTGCGTGTATATATATATATATGTACGAGTATATATTTAAAAAAGTATATATATATATATATATATATGTATATATATCTAATATATGTATATATATATATGTATGTTTGTCTGTTTATTTTTTTCTGATGTTGACAAAAACATAAATAAAAAATATCTTTAAAAAAAATATCTACATATACAAAAGTCCTTTGTGATTTATTTTATTTCAATTCTATTTTTCCGTTGTTTGTTTAGCTTGTTGTACCATACAGTTGATTGCTTACAGAACCTGTTTTTTCCTAAACGGTCACCCATCTAAGTAATGAGCCAGCCCATCATTGCTCGACTTAGCTGATCTACCCAAGAATCTGTGTTTTTATCAGGACCTGACCCAAAGTCCTATCTTTCTATTTGACTGACAATCAGAGAAAATGCATTTTGTTTCACATTAATTTGTGGTAATGAGTGTTACCAAACTGTTACTAGAGAAGAGGTCTCATCCTCCAATCCAATACTCTAATCAGTGAACTATTCATTTGGGAAATAGTTTTCATGATTAAATACATTATCAGATCAGATATGAAAAAAAAGCATTACCTTTGTTACATAATATTTTTTAGATTTGAATATAAGCTTTATACATTAAATGATTGATTTGAATGACGTCAACCTGTCTAGGATTATTTTATGCTTACAGGTTAGAGAATTGCATACACTGTACATTTATATTTACAGTTATTGTATAGTTTCTTAAGAGTTTTTTTTTACACTGTTATGGAGTGGTACTATCTTTAGGGTCCCATCTAAGGATCAAATAAAAATATTTAATCATTTTCTATATTTAAACTATCTAACTGTGTGCGAACAAATGACTGATGTTAAATTGAATTATTAGAATTAAATACTGGAAACTATCTAACTGTGTGCAAACAAATGACTGATGTTAAATTGAATTATTAGAATTAAATACTGGAAACTTTTTAACTGTGTGCAAACAAATGACTGATGTTAAATTGAATTATTAGAATTAAATACTGGAAACTATTTAACTGTGTGCAAACAAATGACTGATGTTAAATTGAATTATTAGAATTATATATTTGAAACTATTTAACTGTGTGCAAACAAATGACTGATGTTAAATTGAATTATTAGAATTAAATACTGGAAACTATTTAACTGTGTGCAAACAAATGACTGATGTTAAATTGAATTATTAGAATTAAATACTGGAAACTTTTTAACTGTGTGCAAACAAATGACTGATGTTAAATTGAATTATTAGAATTATATATTTGAAACTATTTAACTGTGTGCAAACAAATGACTGATGTTAAATTGAATTATTAGAATTACATACTAGAAACTATTTAACCGTTTGCAAACAAATGGCTGATGTTAAATTTAATTATTAGAATTAAATACTGGAAACTATTTAACTGTGTGCAAACAAATGACTGATGTTAAATTGAATTAATAGAATTATATATTGGAAACTATTTAACTGTGTGCAAACAAATGACTGATGTTAAATTGAATTATTAGAATTATATATTGGAAACTATTTAACTGTGTACAAACAAATGACTGATGTTAAATTGAATTATTAGAATTACATGCTGGAAACTATTTAACTGTGTGCAAACAAATGACTGATGTTAAATTGAATTAATAGGATTACATACTGGAAAATATTTAACTGTGTGCAAACAAATGAGCTCTGGTTCATTTCAAAATAATTCTACCAACAAACTATTTATTTACAAGTCATATATATGTGCATCTATATCTGTATGTATGTATGTATAAATAAGATTTGGTATTAAATAACCTACAAAGGTTGATATGCCATAAAACCTAACCAAACAACCTGCACACAGATGTATTAAGTATTCCTATAAAATACAAATAATTTGCACACAGGTAGATGATATCAAGTATTACTAATAATTAATTGGTTTTAGTAATTATTTAATAATGATGTTTTATTTACGCCCAGTTTCAAGTAACAAATGATAATATCGTATTTGACGGCGTATAAGATGCACAGGTGTATAAGACACACCCCAATTTCAATAGGGCAAATCAAGAAAAAAACAAAGTACTAATATTAAATGTGATGAAATTAATATAATGAATATTATCAAAGATAACATTTTTAATCTGTATAATAGCCTTTTAAATAATGACAATAGGTATATGAAAGTTACTCTAAAGTCTAAGCTAATAGGAGCTGCTGGGTAGCTAATTTCGGCCGACTATTGCAAATTTAAAACCTATATATGCCATATAAGACGCAGGGGAATTTTAAAAGATGTTTTTATTAAAAATAGTGGGCCTTATATGCCATCAAATATGGTAATTCTTAGTAGTCATTTATAAGTAAAAAGTAAAGTTGGTGACTTTAGTCGAGGGTGACCCTAAGGCTCCCTTTTCGATAGCTACTACACTGAGGTGTAAGGAACGGCACTACTCCTTTACTTGGATTGCTCCACTTTACCCTTGATCCCTATCTTATATTGCTGAGTGTTAAGCAAGGAAGCATCAAGTACCATTTTTTGAGTCTTTGGATTGAACCCAGGTCTCCCGGGTCATTGGCGAACACTCTAACCATCATTCACAAAACTATTAATACAAATAATTCACTGGGATATGGTATCAAGTATTCCTATCTAATACTAATAATTTTCAAATAGATCTATTTGACCCATAGATGGAATCCTAACAGGTACTACCACTCATGGTCAGAGTGATTCTAGGAGTTAAAATAAGGAAGGGGTACTTCACAGTCATCTGATCGCACCATCATGCAGTTTAGTGTCAGTCATACCCAGGATATTTCTTTTTTTGTGGGGAGTGGGAGGGATATAATCAGCGTATTCTCAGCCTAGCCAACACTAAATATAACAATTTGATTATGAGTCAGAGGTAGTAGAGATTTTCCTTTTTCCTTGATAAGGCAACCACTCTAGGAGAATGAAAACTCTAAAATTCAAGCCAGTTGTTTCTTCCCCAGCAATGATTAAATGGAAGGTCTTGTCAAGGCAACCAGTCCAGGAGAAAGAAAACACTGAATTTAAACTAGGTTAGAAATTTACCTTGTGTCACATCCTGCCCTTGGTAGAGGGGTTGTTTAAATATATGCAGGGAGCTGAATAATCTCATTTGATAGAGCAAGTTTTCAGCTACAGAATACTATTTTTCCCCATTTTCAGCACAATTGACCATGCATTTTAACTACTAATTGCTAAATTAGTATTTTTTTTCTGTTAAGCCAAGGAAGTCCCTGGGCCATAGTGTTAGAACTCACCACATGGTGGGTGCAACTCCTTTTGGACTAAATACCCTTGGGAAAGGTATGTACCTTCTTATCTTCTCATCTATAGGTTAAATAGTAGTACTACTGCGGCTTTTCTATCAGGATTGCATAGGCATTAAGTAACCCACAAAGGTTGATATGCCATCAAAACAAAGAAATAAGAATTAAATCAAATTCTGTTAAGCCAAGTGTTTGATTGACAATCAGAGAAAATCCGCTGTATTTCTTGTTGGTATACATTTACGCTTGAGTATATCTACCCAACCCCTCAGCTCAGCCCAGCTGTAGAATACACTCACTGCATCTCTGCTGAGAAGTGAGAACCCCCCCCCCCTCAACGAATGTCTAAGATCTGATATTAAACAATCTTATGGTGAGGCTCCAGTCTTGGAGATTTGGGGAATATGGAGTACCCTTTTATTGCTATTGCTCCCAGGTCTACTCTGATAGGGTCCTATCTATGGGTCAAATAGAAGTGTTTGACATTTCAACTGTGTGCAAACAAATGACATGTTGAATCGAATGGCTAGAAATAGAAATGTTTGACCATTTAAGTGTGTGTAAACAAATGACTGATATTTAATTGAATTGTTAGTGTTACATAGCAATGCTTGAAACCATTTAACTGTGTGCAAATAAAACTATTTATGCTAGTAATATTTGAAACCATTCAAGTGAATGCTAACAAATGATTAAGATTAAATAGAACTATTTATATTAGAATATTTAGAACCCTTTAACTGTGTGCAAACAATAGTAATACTTGTACACAAACAAATCAATTCTGACTCATTTAAAAATAAGATTATCAACAAACTATTGTCTTACAAATCATATGTATAACCATTTAATTATATACAAACAAATGAGTTTGGGCTCATTTAAAAATGTTATCTTCAAACTATGTTTACAAATCATATATAATATTCAATATATATATATATATATATATATATAAAGGATTTGGTATTAAATAACCTACAATGGTTGATATGCCATAAAAGCCAACCAAACCAAATCCTATGTATTTAATATATATGTATAAAGAGGATTTGGCATTAAATAACCTACAATGGTTGATATGCCATAAAAGCCAACCAAACCAAATCCTATGTATTTAATATATATGTATAAAGAGGATTTGGCATTAAATAACCTACAATGGTTGATATGCCATAAAAGCCAACCAAACCAAATCCTATGTATTTAATATATATGTATAAAGAGGATTTGGCATTAAATAACCTACAATGGTTGATATGCCATAAAAGCCAACCAAACCAAATCCTATGTATTTAATATATATGTATAAAGAGGATTTGGCATTAAATAACCTACTATGGTTGATATGCCATAAAACCCAACCAAACCAAATCCTATGTATTTAATATATATGTATAAAGAGGATTTGGCATTAAATAACCTACTATGGTTGATATGCCATAAAACCCAACCAAACCAAATCCTATGTATTTAATATATATGTATAAAGAGGATTTGGCATTAAATAACCTACAATGGTTGATATGCCATAAAACCCAACCAATCCAGAAATCTTATCTGCAAACTATACATATATATGATTTACATATACATAAAGAGGATTTGCCATTAAATAACCTACAATAGTCGATATGCCATAAAACCCAACGAACCCCTCAGACATAGTATGTAACACAATGTTAATTTTTAAGTGGAGACCAGATGGCTAGTTTTCCTTCTCCGAGATAGGTTGTTTAGCCAAGGTTAAAGAACTTGGTTGGTTCTTCAATTTCCCAATAGTTGGAGGGAGAACAGATGGATTCATGCCTTTGCCAAGGCATTAGCATCAAGTGAAATGTAGAGAGCCTCATCCAGAATTTGAACTCAGGTCGGAAATTCCATATCCTACTATGATAACTGTACTAACTATCATAAGGGTACTCAATTCTTGTCAGAACGTGTTAAGGAGTGTCACCAAACTGGTACATCTGGGATTTCCTCGTGGTGTAATGATTAAAGTGATGGACTGCGGGATCCTAGTAAGCAAGTTCGAACTTCAGTTGCGCTATTACGCTCACTTTTGGACTAATGCCCTTGGGAAAGGTATGAACCCTCTTATCCTCCCAGCTATGGGTTAAATAGCATCACTGCCGTTCTTCTAGAAGGATGACTTTGGTATTAAATAACCCACAAAGGTTGATATGCCATTAAATAAAGAAACCAAAACCAAAACCAACCTGCTACCAAAAAAGAGTTCTCATCCTTTAGTTCAATGTTCTAATCATTGAACTTCTTATTAACCCTTTCATTGCTACATTTCCCAGTTTTTTGCCCAGTCGGCTGGGGCTGTAGAATACACCGACTACTTCTCTGCAGAGGGGTAAGACCCCCCCCAAAGAATGTCCTGGATATGACACTAAACAATCTGATGGTGAGGTTCCAGCAATGCTGGAGCTTTGGGGAATGCGGAGTACCCCTTTATTGCCATCGCTCCCAGGTCCACTCTGGCCCGGAGTGGTAGCACCTGATAGGGCCCTATCTATGGGTTAAATAGAACTAACAGCATACTTATGCTAAAATGAATTGAGTAAACTGAATAGCTTGAAATAGAAACGTTTTTGACAATTAAACCGTACTTACACTTAAACTGCGTGCTTATGCTTAACTGAATTATTTCAAATAGAACTGTTTTTCGACATTAAAACTGTATTTACACTTAACTAAATTGTTACATATAACTGCTTGAATAGTTTGAAATGGAAATGTTTTTGACAATTAAACTGTGTACTTATGCTAAACTGAACTATTTTCAATAGAACAGATTATTTACATAAAAATGGATTTGGCGTTAAATAACCTACAAAGGTTGATATGCCATAAAACCCAATAAACAAACAAACAAACAAATTTCTCAGTTTTCAGCTGCCCATAGTGTCATATGTTCTTGTTTAAAAAAAAAAACTTTAAAAGAAATATGGTAAAAATAGCTGAATTTGATGATCGTGAGAAACGTCTCTACAGAATTCTGCTGTGAGTAGAAAATATGGTGCAGTGACAGAACATCCTATGAAATTTGACAATAGTTGCACATGACACAACACAGGGAATTTGGATGTTGTTGAACGCTGCAGTGAAAGGATTAACAGAATGGATTTCTTGGTTAATTCCTTCTTAAAGATTATGTGGATTAAAACTGTTAACTAATTAATTCTCTCTTTTTAATTCTCTTGCTCATTTTTGAACGCTAATAGCTTCCTCCAAAATTTGATCTTGGATAGCAGAGTTTAAATATCATAGTTTGTTAACTTTACTAAATGGACCACAGCATAGGATAGGACATTTTCTGTCCCTGTTGCTACTGGTCTTTTCCCAGTTATCATTTGCCAATCTTTCAACTTGTCGTTCAGAAGAAGTCCTTTGGAAATTTTCAGTTGTAAAGTTGCTTTTACTGTCTGCAAGAACCAATTTGTCAGAGTTTTGAAAGTGTCTGTGTTTCTCAAGAATTTTGGCATAGAACAACTCTGTTGCTTTGTTTGGTAACTAAACTTGATTGATTGATTTTAATGGCATGTCAACTCGTCTAGGGTTATTTTATGTCTAGAGGTTAGGGAATTACTTGCATTATTCATATTTATATTTTTGTGTAGTTGTTTGAGAATTTATTAATTTTCAAGATATTTCGTTTGAACAATATGTCAAACTCCAATGAGATAGTCTTCTAATAATCATTTTGATTTTATTACATTTGGAATTTTACCATACAATCAGGATAAGGTGCTAACAATGAAAAGTTGTGGTGATCTAGATTTACCAGGCAAATACTTAAGAATAACTGCAACCAAATCTAAGCCAGAATTCGTTGGAATAGTCCATTTCTAATAGGTAGTGTGGGCTATGTCATTCTCTAAATAGGTACTTTAACATTTGTTACTTAACAATGATTGTATTCATGTTTATAATTTTTGGTAGAATTTCATTTTTCTCAAGAAGAACGAAATGTCAACATTTTCAAACTAGACTTGATTTTCTTAAGGCTTCTCACCAACATATTTGAATGGTTGGATATTTTTTAATCCACAACAATGGTCCAATAATCTGTTGAATATGCTGAAGCTTAAACAGAAGGATTTTAATTAACAGATAAAGATTAATTAAAAGATTAAACTAGATGGCTTAATTAATGAAAGATTCCAGCTTCACATTTTTTTCCTCAGCCTCATATTGCAATTTTCTTTAAAAACTAGACATAGATTAGAATGTTTTTGCAAGAGAACCCAGTTGTGTCCGGCCTGTCTGGATTAAACACATGTCCTTAAAGTTACAGAAAAGATGACTTGAGCATGCTGTGGGAACATGTCGTTTAGTTGACGCACCCAAATGTACAGAAATTTGAATGCAGAAATTGACAGGCCGAGTTTCAAGTGCCTGGGTATACAAAAAGTTGGGTACATAAAAGTGACATGCAGTGAGAGAGTGGGGACTACTTTTCAGAAACTTCTGGCCTCTGGACTGGCCACCTGGCATTCACACTGGGTGGTTGGAAAAGTTATGATCACTAGGCCTCTGTGGGCCATCCTCCAAATTCTTCAGTTGCTTGAAGGACTAAGTTCATTGCTTGTTACCCGAGATGCTCCCATTAGAATAATGCCAACAGGTTCAAGTTATTTTTGCACCCACTGCAGATGAGTCTCGATTCATGCGTGGTTTCCACAATAAAACAGTCTTGTGCTACATTTGGTTTGGTGAAAAGATGGAAAAATACCTTTTTTTTTGGAGACTCTGGTATCAAGTGTTGCTGATGAGTAGCAATTTTGAACTTTGGTCTGAAGGTGTCTAGCATTGCAAATAAGCAGTTTTGAAGAAAGGAATTGGATTAGATTTTATCAATCACTTACATTACCATTAGGAGGTGCTGATGGTATTTAGGAGGTGCTGATGGTGTAATGGTTATCATCGTAGGAAATGGACACGGTGACACAAGTTCAAATCCTGGACAAGGCTGATCAGATAGCACTAATACCCTTGGAAAAGGTATGAATTCAATTATGCTCCCTCCAGCTATGGGTAAATAGTAGGACAAACTGGGCTCTTCAGCCTTGGTGAGGCAACTAATCTAGGAGAAGGAAAACTCTAAATTCAAACCTGTTAAACTCCGCTTAAAAATTGACCTTGTGTCATATCCTGCCCGAGCGGAGGGGTTGGGTAAATAGGATCACTTACATCACCATCCAAAACTTACAGTTTTGTTTTAAAATAAGTTTTTCTTCTTCTACTAAGTTTTACTGTGTGTCAAGTTAAAATCGTTTCTTCATTTTCTAGATACATTTGTATTAACGAGTGTTACCTACTCAGCACCAACTCTGTCTTGCCATGGGGTGTCCTCAGGGTGTAATGGTTAAAGCAATGGACTACAGAATTGCAGTGAGTTTGAACTATTATGTTCACTTTCAGACAAATACCCTTTGGAAAGGTATAAACCCCCTTATCCTCGCAGCTATGGGTTAAATAATACCACTACTGTTCTTCTAGGTGAATGACTTTGGCATCAAATAACCTACAAAGGTTGATATGCCATTAAACAAAGAAACCAAACAAATCTGTTTTGCCAGCATGTAATTTTATGCTCTTTTGTAGTAAGAGAAAATGATAATCTATTGTTTCAAGATCAGAAGGGTGGAGTCACATGGTGTAGAGGCTAACATGGTGAACAGGATTCAAACTCCAGTTGTGCTATGTTCACTTTCATATTAATGCCCTTGGGAAGGGTATCAAACCCCCTCTTTACTCCCCCCACTACTGTTCTTCTACAAGGCTGTCTTTGGCTTTAAATAACACATTAAGATTGATATGGCATTAAACAGAGAAGCCAAACCAAACCATATTCAAGATCAGGATGAAAGGCACTTACCGTGATAAAAGACGGATGCCACAGGCACCTGGTAATAAACCCTGCCCTTACCCTTTTTAGGGAAGAGGATAAGGGCTGCCCTAGAGGAAAACCTTCAGGAAATTAAAGTTGTTTAAAGACCATCTAGCATGAAAGTCATATGGTTACTTGCATTTCAATAGAGGCAGGGCGGAATTTTGGACTATTGTGATATTAACTTGATATACATTTATGAGAACATAGTTCTGATGGGCTAACACAACAGCCAATCAGATTCCCTAACCATTACTAACACAACAGCCAATCAAATTCACCAACCACTGCTAATACAACAGCCAATCAAGTTAACCAACCATTACAAACACAACAACCAATCACAAATGATTATTAATGATCAAATAGTTATAATTATTTGGAACTATATGATTGCAAAAGGGACTGACTTTGGTTGGTTTTATAGCATGTCAACCTTTAATGGGTTATGTTAAGCCAAGCAACCACATACTAATTTTTTAAAAAAGGCCTATCATTATCTTTTTTTTAACTTGAAAAATATTTCCAAAAACTTATGAGCAAAAACATTATTTTTGATATTTTTAGGTTTTTTATTTTTAATGACTGATTGGTTTTAACGGCAGTCCCATCTATAGATTAAATAGATCTGTTTAAAAATTATATTAATATTTTTAGTGAACTTTAATTTTTTGCACATGTAATACAAGTAAACATACAATGTACACAATTCCCTAACCTCTCAGCATAAAAGAACCCCAGATGGGTTTACATGCCGTTAAAACCAATCAGTCAATAGAACATACAGTGCTTTTACTCCCAGGTTCATTCTGGGATGGAGTGGTAGTATCTGCAGTGTTACTCTACGCTCCCCAGAGTGCCTCACCATCAGATGCAGTATCATACCCAGTACACCCTTTTTTTTGCATTGGGGGTGGGGTCTTACACCTCTGCAGGATACAGTCTACAAATCCTTTTTAATTTCATTTTAAGTGAAGGAATAATGCTGATATTATCTAATCTCAAACAAATTTTTGGGTATAATCACTGTCAGTTAGAGTGTTAAATCTTGACACGATTGTTCTATTATATTAAGATGATATGAATATTAGTGTTTTTTTTTTTTGTTGCTTTTCTTAAGGTGTGACATGTCAACGAGTAACTGTCGATTTTGAATCTCTGGCCACGTCTTTTGTTCGCTTTCAGAAAATAATGATCCTCTGGTTTTTTTTATTAAAGCTCAGTCGACAAAGACAAGGAAATAACAGATCAACAGCTGCTATAACAAAAGAGGTAGTATGCACAAATACACACATATTTAAGAGTGTATATCGGTGTGTGTCTTCTCTCTCTCTCTCCATATATACATATATATATATATATAATTATTTATGTATGTATATATACACACACACACACACACACATATATATATATATATATACACACACAAAATGTGATAAAAAAGTATTAAGACTGAAGCTTTAAATATTTAGATATTTGAAAATGTAAAGAGTTGGGCACTTCACGTAGTGTAATGGTTAATGAGGTAGATTAGCAGACCAATATTAATGAGTTTGATTCTCACTAAGTGCCCCATACTCCAAGCCTTGGGCTACATCTTTGCTAAACTTAGTAAATAACTGAACTAGAAAAGATATAGGCACTTTACAAAGTGTAATGGTTAATGAGGTAGATTAGCAGACCATTGTTAATGACTTTGATTCTCACTGGGTGCCCTATACTCTAGGTCCTGTGCTACAACTATGCTACAGAGTTGAGTACCTTATACAATAAATTGATGATATCTAGTTCTGTAAACTTTAGGTAGATTAATGTCAATTCTGGATAGATTTTTTAATCAACAGTCTCAATACTTTTTGATCAGTACTCTTTGGTGAAACACAGGATTGTGCAAGTGCACCATTCCTCAAAACTCGCTCCATGTGACATTTTCTTGTTTCTTATCTAGAAAATTAAACTCAACACTAGGATTTGAGGACATATCAACCATTGTAGTTTATTTAATGCCAAATCCTCTTTATACATATATATTAAATATATATGATTTGGTTTAGTTGGGTTTTATGGCATATCATCCATTGTAGGTTATGTAATGCCAAATCCTCTTCATACATATATATCAAATATATAGGATTTGGTTTGGTTGGGTTTTATGGCATATCAACCATTGTAGGTTATTTAATGCCAAATCCTCTTTATACATATATATCAAATATATAGGATTTGGTTTGGTTGGGTTTTATGGCATATCAACCATTGTAGGTTATTTAATGCCAAATCCTCTTTATACATATATATCAAATATATAGGATTTGGTTTGGTTGAGTTTTATGGCATATCAACCATTGTAGGTTATTTAATGCCAAATCCTCTTTATACATATATATTAAATATATATGATTTGGTTTAGTTGGGTTTTATGGCATATCAACCATTGTAGGTTATGTAATGCCAAATCCTCTTTATACATATATATCAAATATATAGGATTTGGTTTAGTTGGGTTTTATGGCATATCAACCATTGTAGGTTATTTAATGCCAAATCCTCTTTATACATATATATCAAATATATAGGATTTGGTTCGGTTGAGTTTTATGGCATATCAACCATTGTAGGTTATTTAATGCCAAATCCTCTTTATACATATATATTAAATATATATGATTTGGTTTAGTTGGGTTTTATGGCATATCAACCATTGTAGGTTATTTAATGCCAAATCCTCTTTATACATGTATATTAAATATGTATATGATTTGTAAAGTTCTTTTGTAGATAACATTCTAAAACAAACCTGAGCTCTTTTGTTTGCACACAGTTAAATGGTTTCAAGTATTACTAGTCACAATTTAACATCAGTTATTTGTTTGCACGTACACTTTGTTCTATTTGACCCTTAGATAGGAACCCCTCAGATGCTACCACTCCAAGTCAGAGTAGACCTTTGAGCAATGGCAATGAAGAGGTACTCCACAATTCCCAAATCTCCAAAGCTGGAGCCTCGCCATCTGAAACAATCCATCTTGCAATCCTGGACACTCGTTGAGTGGGGCGGTCTTACCTATCTGCAGAGATGCAGTCAATGTATTCTACAGCCCCAGCCAAATGGGTTAATATGATGGTAAGTAAGTAAGTAAAGTTGTCTCCCTTTAGTCGAGGGTGACCAGAAGGCTCCCTTTTTAATAGCTACTACATCAAGGTGTAGGGGAGGGTGCTACTCTTTTCCTTGGATTGCTCCACTTTACCCTTGATATGTACTTTATAATGTTGAGTGTTAAGCAAGGTAGTATCAAGTACCATTTTTAAAGTCTTTGGTATGACATGACCTGGGTTTGAACCCAGGCCTCCCGGACCATTGGCAAACACTCTACCCACTTGGCCAATGAGCCAGTCAAGATTATAACTATTATGATGTTACCAAATAAGTTATTTCATATCAAATCGGTTGTTCAAGGTCATCTTTTTGTATGTCCTTATCTTCGAGTTGCACAGATTTCAGATGTTATTGTTATATTTTGACCTTCGACCCGGCCCAAAAATACTATTCCAAGGTGATACACCGGAAGGAAGTGACACATTCCAATGGCCAGTAATCGAAAGAGATCGCGTGGGCGGATTAAGGCTTATGATATGGGACAAGGTGAAGGTCCCATTGTGCCACTACAGTGAAGCACCGGAAGAGAGTAACCTCTGAACTGCATGACAGTTATTTCCGCTTGATGACGATTAAACATTCGATTTCAAAGATCCAGTGGGCGATCATGTGGGCGTTGAATTATTATTTAACTCAGTTGAGTTCGGGTGCCAGAGCAGTTGCCAGCAGACTTCCAGAGAGTTAGAGACCAGATGTGGTAGGGAAGGCCACACCCGACTGAGGGGGCTCTCGGAAACCCCCGATAGAGTGAGCCCTAGGCCTCCGGTTGAACAACAGGAGAACAAGAAAGACACAACGTGACGGTCATAACAGTGGGGTCAAAATATGAAGTTTATGTTCGGTCTCCAGCACCCTCTCACATGCAAACCTTGAACAACCCTTTCGAATCCTTGCAATAAAGTGAAAGGTAAATATTTTTCTAAAGAAGTCTTCTTGCGTCTTCCTTCCTGCGTTTTCCTTCATGCGTGGTTTATTACTGCGTCTGTCTTTGTCATTGCGTCGGTATGTATCCAGCATATATATGTATATTTCTGCATGGATCAGCAGATGACTATGCAACATTATGTCAGGGTTTAAGATTGTTTAAAATCAGTCCATAGGATATAGATAAAGAGATAAATCAATTACCTGGTCAACGGAAGGAGTCTGACCGACAAAAAATTAAATAAATGAATGAATGAAATCAACAGTCAGCTCACACACAAATAAAGCAAATGGCAAGAAATCTCGACAGTTTGGTGGTGTCCATAAAGTGGACACTTCAAAGTTCACATTAGATGGTCTGGTTAAATTAAGGTAAAGGATTTTTAGTCATTAAGTGACACCCCGAATCAAAAGTTAAAGAATAATATCTAAGATCTTTGAAAAAAGGTTGTTCTTTGCCAAATTTGGTTGTTAGAAACATCACATGCAAACTAGAAGAAAAAAGAAAGCATGATTAATGAATATTTAAATTTGGTTCGTTTTCTTTGTTTCATCGTATATCAACCTTCCTCTGTTGTTTAATGTCAAAGCCATACATTTAGAAGAACAGTAATGATACTATTTTACCCATAGCTTGGGGAATAAGGGGTCCATACCTTTCGCAAAGTATGGACCCCCTTAATCCAAAAGTGAATGTAATAGCATGACTAGAGTTTAAACTTGCTTACTATGATATCGCAGCCTGGTATGTTAACCATTATGCCACAGGAACTCCTTCCATGACTTTTTAATTACTTTGTAAACATATACAGAACCATATCCCAAATCAAAGAGTCACTAGTTTATATCAGAGATGAGCCCAGAGAAAGATATGTCTGCTACTCTCTCTCTCTCTCTCTCTCTTTAAAGTCAATTATATTTTGACTGACTATCCACTGACAAATAATAAAAGATAGCTGTGAAATTAGATTCTCTGCGTTTGTGTCAGTTTAACATGATAAATGAAAGACCTTTCATCTAGAAAGGAATCATGAACCTGATTACTTTACAGAAAAACAAGGAATGAACAAGAATTCAACCACTCTTCACAGAAAGGACAGGTAGAGACAAGAGAAAAGCATTGACTTTTGACCGCACATAGCTGATCAGATGGGTTGGCTATGGATAGAAGAACCTTGTTAGGGGGTTAATCTTATTAACAGCTTCATACTTCAAAGAGCCCCCCACCCAACAGATACTAATGTGGTGCCCAAAGAATAACAACTATGCTAAATACTTTCAGACATTCATTTGCATGAAGACCAAACAAAAACATTAACATATATAATAATGGTACTCACTACATTTGTCGCAATGTGGAACATTTCTTCACCATCTTTGTAGGTTGCTGTTGCTCTACCTCCTGGGTAGGTGATGTTCCTGCCCAGTTTGCGTATACTAGCAATGACCTCTGACCTCTGCTGCTGTTCACTTACTTTTTGGACAGTGGCAAGGAATAGGGGGAAGGCGGAAGCTAGAGGGTCATGTGACTGCGAGTTACTTAATCCTATCGGGCAGAGGATATTTAAATCGCATTATGTCCCTACAACCTTGTAGCAATTAGCCCTCACTGACACAGCAGTCCAGCATTGACAACAAAACACACATTTTTCTAACCACATGATGCACAGCCATTTATTTCTACATAACTCCAGTATATAGATTGATTTAAGGTGTGTGTGTGTGTATGAGGGGGTAATGGTTACCGTCGTAGAAAATGGACACAGAGACCCAAATTCAAATCCTAGACAAGGCTGTTTGCATTTCACATAGCACTAATAAAAATAAAGTAAAGTTGGCGACCTTAGTCGAGAGCAACCAGAAGGCTCCCTTTCCTATAGCTACTACACCGAGGTGTAAGGGAGGGCGCTACTCCTTTCTCTGGATTGCTCCACTTTACCCTTGGTACATACCTTATATTGCTGAGTGTTAAGCAAGGAGGTATCAAGTAACATTTTTAAAGTCTTTGGTATGACATGACCTGGGACTGAACCCAGGTCTCCTGGACCATTGGTGAACGCTCTACCCACTAGGCCAATGCCGGTTAATACCCTTCAGAAAGGTCTGAATCCAACTACTCTCCCTCCAGGTATGTGTAAATAATTGGACAGGGTTCTTTAACCTTGGTATGGCAACCGGTCTAGGAGAAGGAAAAATCTTAATTCAAACCTGTTAAACTCCATCTAAAAAAATTGACCTTGTGTTACATCCTGCTTGTGTGGAGGAGTCGGATGAATACATTATTTTGACAGCAGCCAAATTACACAATGACATCAGTAACGATTCCAAATAGAATCAAAACAAAGGGCAGATAACTCATGTATCAAGGAATTAACTGAAAATCAGAGACCATTTTGGTTCTTTTTCATGGTTTATTGTATAATCATTTTAATTATATTGTATGATATTTGTATACAGTATATTTGTATATGATAAATTATATTATATATTATATGATATATTTGTATATGATATATTATATTATATATTATATGATATATTTGTATATGATATATTATATATTATATGATATATTTGTATATGATATATTTGTATATGATATATTATATCATATATTATATGATATATTTGTATATGATATATTTGTATATGATATATTATATCATATATTATATGATATATTTGTATATGATATATTATATCATATATTATATGATATATTTGTATATGCTAATTAAGCTGCATGATTTCCAATTAGTATGTCAGAGAGAAATATTTGAAAATATTTCCTAGAATTCAATTTTAAAATCAAAGAATAAATACTTTGTCTGTCCTTTAAAAATCTTGTTCAAAATCAATCAAAGAGCCTGAAAAGGCTTACACACATTATTATTTTGATGAATTTCCAAATTAGCATGTTAATACAGATACCTGTCCTGTTAAAAATTCTTCATTGCCCCTGTGATCTTAGACAATGAAAAAACTGATTTTATCTTTATTCAAATGCTTATTACCTGTACTTTCAGTTAAATAGATAGATAGACTAAAAACTCCTGATTTCTTTCCTTATTTTCTTAAAGAGTTTAATGCCTATATTTTGATGTCTGTTACTTTTAATACAATGGGAAGGTGCTGTCTGAACATTGATCTCCTGTCTCTCGGTTGTTGATTAGTTTAGCTAAAAAGAGAATATGTAATCTAAATCTGATTCTGAAATGGGAGGTTCCCAAGTGGAGGTATTTTGGCCAGAAAAGAATTGGGCACTTAATCAAATGAAAGTTTTGATTCATTGAAATACAGATTTCTTGTTTTTTATTTGATTGCAACTCGTAATACAATTTGGTTTCAAAAATTATTTGAATAATTACTGCTATAAAAGAGAAATAGTGAAAAAAATTATCAAATGACAAATGAAAATGGGAAAAAAAATGGAAGAACCCTGAGATCGAAAGGGGAAGAATATAATCTCGGACTGTGAGAAGCATTATTCTTCATAGAATTCTTTCACCACTAACCAGTCTGTGATCTAACGAATAAGAATCTTTAGCTAATTTTCTGGTCGAGGAGAAATATCAAGTTAGTCATAGAGAAGTTAAATATGAAAGAAGTATGAACCAGTTGGAACAGTGTCAGCATTCTTTCTTTCATTCTCTGCATTCTTTCATTGGTTTATTCTTTCTTTCATTGTTTGCATTCATTTTTTTTCATTCTCTGCATTCTTTCATTCATTGGTTTATTCTTTCTTTTATTGTCTGCATTCATTTTTTTTTTCCATTCTCAGCATTCTTTCTTTCATTAGGTTATTCTTTCTTTCATTGTCTGCATTCATTTTTTTTAATTTTCTGCATTCTTTTTTTCATTGAGTTATTCTTTCTTTCATTGTCTGCATTCATTTTTTTTCATTCTCTGCATTCTTTCTTTCATTGGTTTATTCTTTCTTTTATTGTCTGCATTCATTTTTTTTTTCCATTCTCAGCATTCTTTCTTTCATTAGGTTATTCTTTCTTTCATTGTCTGCATTCATTTTTTTTTTCATTCTCTGCATTCTTTCTTTCATTGAGTTATTCTTTCTTTCATTGTCTGCATTCATTTTTTTTCATTCTCTGCATTCTTTCTTTCATTGAATGATTCTTTCTTTCATTGTCTGCATTCATTTTTTTTTCATTCTCTGCATTCTTTCTTTCATTGTTTGCATTCATTTTTTTTTTATTTTCTGCATTCTTTCTTTCATTGAGTTATTCTTTCTTTCATTGTCTGCATTCATTTTTTTTCATTTTCAGCATTCTTTCTTTCATTAGGTTATTCTTTCTTTTATTGTCTGCATTCATTTTTTTTTCCATTCTCAGCATTCTTTCTTTCATTAGGTTATTCTTTCTTTCATTGTCTGCATTCATTTTTTTTTCATTCTCAGCATTCTTTCTTTCATTAGGTTATTCTTTCTTTCATTGTCTGCATTCATTTTTTTTCATTCTCTGCATTCTTTCTTTCATTGAGTTATTCTTTCTTTCATTGTCTGCATTCATTTTTTTTCATTGTCTGCATTCTTTCTTTCATTGAATGATTCTTTCTTTCATTGTCTGCATTCATTTTTTTTTCATTCTTTGCATTCTTTCTTTCATTGTTTGCATTCATTTTTTTTTATTTTCTGCATTCTTTCTTTCATTGAGTTATTCTTTCTTTCATTGTCTGCATTCATTTTTTTTCATTTTCAGCATTCTTTCTTTCATTAGGTTATTCTTTCTTTTATTGTCTGCATTCATTTTTTTTTCCATTCTCAGCATTCTTTCTTTCATTGAGTTATTCTTTCTTTCATTGTCTGCATTCATTTTTTTTTCCTTCTCTGCATTCTTTCTTTCATTGTCTGCATTCATTTTTTTTCATTCTCTGCATTCTTTCTTTCATTGTCTGCATTCATTTTTTTTATTCTCTGCATTCTTTCTTTCATTGAGTTATTCTTTCTTTCGTTGTCTGCATTCATTTTTTTTTCATTTTCAGCATTCTTTCTTTCATTAGGTTATTCTTTCTTTCATTGTCTGCATTCATTTTTTTTTCATTCTCTGCATTCTTTCTTTCATTGAGTTATTCTTTCTTTCCTTGTCTGTATTAATCTTTTTTCATTTTCAGCATTCTTTCTTTCATTATCTGTAAACATTTTCTTTTTAATGTTTTACTATCTTTGTTTCTAACCCTAACCCTTCTTTCTTTTGTTCTTTCTTTCAATTGTTTTTTTCTTCTATTGTCTACATTCTTTCTTTGATTCTTAGCCTTCATTTTTTCATTCTTTCTTTCATTATTTGCAATCTTTTTTCAATTTTTTGCTTTCTTTGTTTCAATGTCTTCCTTCTGTCTTTCATTCTTTCTTTCAGTTGTTTTTTCTTCCATTGTATGCATTCTTTTTTTCTTTAATTCTTTGTTTTCTTTCGTTCATTTGGTTCTTTCTTTCATTGTCTGAATTCTTTTTTCTTTCATTCGTTATTTCTTTCATTCTCTGCATTTTTCTTTCATTGTCTTATTTATTTCTTTTTTTCTTTCTGTTTTTCTTTCATTGTCTTCTTTCTTTATTTCTTTATTTCTTTCATTCTCTACGTTTTTCTTTGATTGTCTTCTTTCTTTCTTTCTTTCTGTTTTTCTTTCATTGTCTTCTTTCTTTATTTCTTTATTTCTTTACATTTTTCTTTCGTTGTCTTCTTTCTTTATTTCTTTCTTTCTTTCATTTTCTACGTTTTTCTTTGATTGTCTTCTTTCTTTCTTTCTTTCTTTTTTACTTTCATTGTCTTCTTTTTTACTTTCTTTCTGTTTTTCTTTCATTGTCTTCTTTTTTACTTTCTTTCTTTCCTTATTTTTTCTTTCATTGTCTTCTTTCTTTCTTTCTTTCTTTCATTCTCTACGTTTTTCTTTCATTGTCTTCTTTCTTTGTCTTCTTTCTTTCATTTTTGTCTTCTTTCTTTCTTTCTCTCATTGTCTTCTTTCTTTCTTTCTTTCTTTCTTTCTTTCTTTGTCTTCTTTCTTTCTTTCTTTCTGATTTTCTTTCATTGTCTTCTTTATTTATTTCTTTCTTTCTAATATTCTCAACATTTTTCGTTCATTGTCTTCTTTCTATCTTCCTTTTTTCTTTCTTTCTTTGTCTTCTTTCTTTCTTTCTTTCTTTAATTGTCTTCTTTCTTAATTTCTTTCTTTCTTTCATTCTCTGTATTTTTCTTATTTGCATACTTTTATTTATTCTGTTCTTTTTTGCTTTCTTTCCCTGCATTCTCTTTCTTTCATTGTCGGCATTCTATCTATCATTCATCTTCTATTTTCAGTCTTTTGTACTCGTTCATTTTCTTTTTCTCATTCTTTGCATTTTTTCTTTTTCTTTTCATTTTGTCATTCATTTATTTTGAGCAACAGTCAGTTTATTATTCTCATCTGTTTCTCTGTTTGTTTGAAGCAAATTTAGTTAGCGCAACAGCCATTTTGAATTTAGATAATTTAACTTGATGACAATTACAGTTGCCCTGGGTCAATAGATATACTTTGCCATTACTTTCATGCATGGTAAGGGTTTAAAAGTAATCATGCTTAAGAATTCTTAAAAAATGAAAATCATAACACAAGTTGATGGGGCAAAAGAAAACTAGAAGATGGATTTGGTTTGGTTTGGTTTAGTTGGGTTTTATGGTATATCAACCATTGTTGTTTATGTAATGCCAACTCCTCTTTATACATATATATTAAATATATGGGATTTGGTTTGGTTGGGTTTTATGGCATATCAACCATTGTAGGTTATTTAATGCCAGATCCTCTTTATACATATATATTAAATATATAGGATTTGGTTTGGTTGGGTTTTATGGCATATCAACCATTGTAGGTTATTTAATGCTAAACCCTCTTTATACATATATATTAAATATATAGGATTTGGTTTGGTTGGGTTTTATGGCATATCAACCATTGTAGGTTATTTAATGCTAAACCCTCTTTATACATATATATTAAATATATAGGATTTGGTTTGGTTGGGTCTTATGGCATATCAAAACATTGTAGGTTATTTAATGCCTACTCCATTTTTATAGATATAAAGTTTTATTTCAAACAATTCTGTTTAACATAAGTATGCAGTTTACTTCTATTTGACCCACTAATAAGACCCTATCAGGTGCTACCCCTCCAGACCAGAGCGGCCCTGAGAGCAATGGCAATAAATGGGTACTTCGCATTCCCCCAAGCTCCAGCATTTATGGAACCTCACCATCAGATTGTATAGTGTCATATCTAGGACACTCGTTGAGAGGGGGTCTTACCCCTCTGCAGAGATGGACTCGGTGTATTCTATTGCCCCAACCGAGTGGGCAATCCCATCAAGAGCCTCACCACTAGATTGTTTAGCGTCATATCCAGTACACTCTTTGGGGGAGTCTGACCCTTCTGCAGAGATGGAATCGGTGTATTCTGTAAGAAGATGGAATAACTAGAGTAAAGACACAGATATTTAGCAGTCCATGTCCAAATATCGCTATCTTGGCCCTCAACACCCACTTCTTGCACCTTTAAGATAAAAAGGATTGGATGGGTGTTTGCCACTGCAGGATGTGTCTCTTGTAGGACTTGCATGTTCATCCATGGTAACAGTGAACATTGTGTATATTGGAGCTTTAATTCAAGATGATAGACTATGAAAATTTTCTGATACATCTGCAGAACTGAATCTTTTGTAGACATCAAGCATCCATGAAGCAGTTCCATACAGATCATGTGATTATTGTAGAGGTACAAGGATGGCTCCCGTCGATTGACACCATGTTCTTTAAAAGAGATATTTATGAGTTTTGACAACAAATGTTAATCTCTATGGCAACCACTGAGACTTAGAATACTCAGACTATACCCATTTCAGAAGCGTAAGATCCACCCACCCACCGAAAAAAAATGGTAGGTACTAGGTATGACACTAAACTGCATCCAATGGTGAGTATTCAATTCTGGAGATTTGGAGAGTATGGAATTGAGATCCACTTTGACCTGGAGTGGTAATACTACTTAGGGTCCCCTCTATGAGTCTAATAGATTTATCTGAGAGTTATTTTTATTTAATAAGAATAGGAAAAACCACAACTGTATCTATACGAAGGATTATTAGGTATCTCCTAGCGGTATAGTGGCTAATGTGCTGGACTGCAACATTGTAGTTTGCCGGTTCAAACTCCAGTTGTGCTATTATGTTCACTTTCAAACACTCTTGCAAAAAGTATGAGTATCCACCCCCACCCCTATCTCTCCTCGGTTATGGGTTAAACAGTACCACTAATGCTCTTCTAAAAGAATGTCTTTGGCATTAAATAATCCCTAAAAGTTGATAGGCCATTAAACAAAGAATCTAAACTAAACCCTATTAGTTACTTGAAACTATATAATTGCTTGCAAATTGTTGGTGTTAGAAAGGAATACTTGAAACCATATAACTCTTTGCTCACAAAAGGTTATTATTAAACAAAAGTAATTACTTGAAACCGTATAATTATTTGCATGAAATAGGAATACTTGAAATGATACAACAGTGGGAAAATTATTAGTATTAGATAGGAATACTTGAAACCATTCAACTGTGTGAAAATTATTTGTATTTGATTGGAAGGCTTGATATATAACTGTGTGTAAAAAAAATATCTAAGGAACAATTACCAAAAAATATAATATAAATGTAAAATGAATGCAATTCTCTAACCTCTAGGCATAAAATAACTCTAGACAGGTTGTTTATTGTGTTGGTAGGGCTTAGAATATGCCGACTGTATCTGCTGCTGAGAGTGAGACCCCCACCAAAAAAAGGTGTCTACAGTATGACCCTAAACTGCATCTGATGTTCTGGAGATATGGGGAATATAGATTTTGTGGGGATTAAAAAAATTTATTTTAAATAAATTCAAAAAGTAGCAGTTTCCCAGGAGGCCTCTAACAAGAATCTGTACATGCCTGAAAAGAGGGGTTTCCTGGTGCCAAAAAGAAATTCTTTCTCATCAGGCATTTCCCATCGCGGCTGAGACTGATGACCTTTTTCTCTCAGCTAGCATGTGTACTCCCTACTAGCAGCTAAGTCCTGGGTCCTAGCAGCATGCTGCATCTCCTGCCAGTAGCAATGAAGCACCTGACAGACTATCAACTTATAATTTGCAAAAAATAATTCTCTTTTGTTCTTTAAATGCCTTGTCAGAGGAAATGCGACTATTTCTACTGGTCCAGGAAAACATTCCCTACCACAGAATAGTTGTAAACCCCCAAAATAAAACTTAAGTCTAAAGGAATCCTTGTCTTTATCCTTCTATCTTTTAATCTCTTACAGTTTCAATAAAGAGAAGACAACACGTGAATGGATAAGAAAAGAAGTCAGTTTACAAACCTCAAAATTTCTCAACAATAACAATATTCACCACACCATGATAAACCCTTCAAATATTCTATAAGTACACCTTCAATGCCATTAATCCCCAGGTACACTTTGTCCAAGAGTGGTAGTACCTGTTAGGGTCCCATCTAGGTTGGTTTGTTGGTTGTTTGGATTTTATGGCATATCAACCTTTGTCGGTTATTTAATTCCAAAATCCATTTTTATACAAATAAGCAGTTTTATTTCAAACAATTCGATTTAGCATGAGTACAGTTTCAATGTCAAAAACAATTCCATTTCAAACAATTCAGTTTAGCATAAATACACCGTTTAATTGTCAAAAACATTTCTATTTCAAGCTATTCAGTTTAGTCAAACAGTTCTAATTAAAACAATCCAGTTTAGTATAAGTGAAGATTTGTCCACAGACAGATTCAGTGTCAAAACAGTTTTATTTCAACCAATTCAGTTTAGCATAAGTACAGTTTCCAGGTCAAAAACAGTTATATTTCAAGTAATTCTGTTTAGCATAAGTACACAGTTTAGTTCTATTTGACCCATAGATAGGACCTAATCAGGTGCTACCACTCCCGGCTAGAGTGGACCTGGGAGCGATGACAATGAAGGAGTACTCCACATTCCCTAAATTTCCAGCATTTATGGAACCTCACCATCAGATTGTTTAGTGTCATTAACAGGACGCTCATTTGGAGAGGGGGTCTTACCCCTCTGCAGAGTTGCAATTGGTTTATTCTACAGCCCCAGCCGACTGGGCAATCCCATCTAAGGGTCAAATAGATCTGTTTAAAAGTTATTCATATAACTGTCCGCCAAAAATGTTCATAAGAAGCAACAACAGAAAAAATGTGAATATATACGTACAATAAACAAGATTCCCTAACCTCTTGGCATAGAATAACCTTAGACAGGTTGACATGCCATTAATCATATAATTAATCAATCCACGGCAATCATATCTAAAAATAGAATAGTAGTATCTGTACGATGTTTTATTTGTATATTGATAAATATGTAGGATTATTAAATGTTTGTCCATTACATTTGGAACACTGTTTGGTTAATTGATATTTTGAAATATTCTCCCTCCAGCTATGGATAAATAGTAAGACAGACTGGGTTCTTCAGCCTTGGTGAGGCATCTAGTGTAAGAGAAGAGAAACTCTGAATTCAAACCTATTAAACTCTGCTTAAAAAATTGACCTTATGTCATGTCCTGCCTGAGCAGAGAGGTTGGTAAATATGGGTATTTTAAAATATCTTCTGAAGTTATATATTTGCTAGTTTTAAACACAATCTGACACAGTAATTGATATTTGATAGAATAAATGAATAAACACTAATTAATAAAAGAAAAATTAGAGAATGTGTGAATTAAAGATTTTTGGGGGCAAAGTTTTCCATGACGAGACATAAGTTGTTTTATATACACTTCACACTTGTTAAACTCATATAAAATGTTTTATTTAAATTGTCAGGACCATAAAAATACCGCACTGACTATTGGGGAGTTTGTATACATCTAAAAACTATCAATGATATATTGTATTATTAATAGTATATATATGGGGTATAAAAGTGCGTTTATAATGGTTGTGGTGAATTGTTGGTAAGTTCTGAGGTTTGTGTCCGACTCCTTTTTCTTCTTGCTCCATTCATTTGTCGTCTTCTTTTCATCTGTCAAAACTGTAAGGGAATTAAGGACCGAAGTAAAAAGAGAAGGATACCTTTAGACTCAAATTTTATTTTTGGAGTTTACAAATATTCTGGAGTGGAAATGTTGTCTTGAACCAGATGAAATAGCTGTGCTCCTCTGGGAAAGACGTTTGAAGAAAATAAGAAAATCATTTTTTGCAAATTATTAGTTGAGAGTCTGTCACCCTGTTCAGGTGTAGTATGTCGACCTCCGACACAGCCAAACATGCCATTCCAAAGACGGCGGAAGTGCATATTCCATTGGTGTGGGCGAACTTGGCTGACAATATGGGACTGGGTTAAAATCCCACGGTACAGTCACAAACTGATGCACCGGAAGAGAATGACCTGTGAACTGCATGACAGTTATTTCTGCTCGATGACGATCAAACATGCCATTCCAAAGACAGTGGAAGTGCAAATTCCGATCGCCAGTTGTGGGGGGAGATTGAGTGGGCATTGAACTATTATATAACTCAGTGAAGACAGGAAGTCAGGCAGTTTGGAGACCAGACCAGTTGGAGACAAGATGCGGTAGAGAAAGCTAGCACTCAGCAGAGGGAGCCCTCAGGCCCCCGATTGAGCAGCCTAAGAGAACAGGAAAGTAATGCTGATGGCCATAAGAGTGGGGGTCAATATGTTGCAGTTCTATTCGGTCTCCAACTCCCTTTCATACACAACCCTTTCAAATAAAGTGAGAGGTATATTTTTCTAAGAACTGTGTCGCTCATCTTTATTGTGTCATTGTTATGATTCTGCATGCATCTGCATATGAGTATACAACACAGGGGGTATGTCTAGCAGAGGCAGCTACTAGTAGGTGAGACACAATGTGTTGTCAAGTTTTGGACACAGCAGGTATATGCATTCCCTATTAGTGGTGTAGAGAAAAAGTTGCATCCATCTCAGCTGAGGTGGTGAATGCTTCTGAGGTCAAGTTTCTCTTTGGCACCAGGAAGTCCATCTTTTCTGGCATGCACAGATTTCGCTTCCTGTCAGAGGCCTCCTGGGGAAACTGTTACTTTTGCATTTATTTATTCCTTTTTGTATTATTGTCCTTTTATTCATTATTCCATCCCTGAATATATTAAGGTGTATCAAAAGTATTTTCTTGATTACAGACCTTTAATTTTGATCTTATTTCACAAACACATTTAAAGACTATCAATGATACAAATATAATATTCATTTTATATATTAGTGTGTCTCAAAAGTATTTTCTTGTTCACTGTCTTTTGAGTTGAATTATTCTTTCATATACACACCCAAAGAATATCACTGATACCACTATATTATGGGGTAAGTCCCCATTGGCTGGGGCTGTAGAATACACTGATTGCACCTCTGCAGAGAGGTAAACCCCCCCCACAACGAGTGTCCTGGTAATGACACTAAGCAGTCTGATGGGGAGGTCCCAGTAATGCTAGGGCCTTGGGGAATATGGAGTACCTCTTCATTGCCATTGCTCCCAGGTCCACTCTGGCCCAGAGTGGTAGCACCTGATAGGGCCCTATCTATAAGTTAAATAGAACTAGCAGCATACTTATGCTGAACTGAATTGTTTGATTAAACTGAATAGCTTGAAATAGAAATGTTCTTGACAATTAAACCATACTTACATTTAAACTACGTGCTTATGATAAACTGAATTATCTCAAATAGAACTGTTTATACTAAACTGAATTGTTTAACATAGAACTGTTTTGACATGTAACTGTGTGTAAACAACTTATACTAAACTGAATTAGCTGAATTAGAACTGCTTGACTAAACTGAATAGCTTGAAATAGAAATATTTTTCACAATTAAACTGTACTTACATTTAAACTGCATGCTTATGCTAAACTGAATTATTTGAAATTGAACTGTTTTTGACATTGAAACTGTACTTACACTAAACTGAATTGTTATATATAACTGCTTGAATAGTTTGAAATAGAAATGTTTTTGACAATTAAACTGTGTACTTACGCTAAACTGAATTGTTTTAAATAGAACTGATTATTTACATAAAAATGGACTTGGTGTTAAATAACCTACAAAAGTTGATATACCATAAAACCCAACCAACCAACCAACTAAGTCGCCATGGCGTAGTGGCTAAAGTGCTCGACTGCAACATTATAGTAAACATATTCGAACTCCAGTTGTACAATTATATTCACCTTTGAACTAATACCCTTGGGAAAAGTCCAAACTCTCTTATCTACTATGGATTAAATATTACCCCAACTGTTCTACAAGGATGGCTTTGTTTACTGACATATCAACCATCACAGGTTATTTAATGCCAAAGTAACCAAGGCAAAAACCATCATATTATCAATATTATTAATAGTGTATATTAGGGTGTATCAAAAGTATTTTCCTATTTACAGTCCTTTACCTTGAGTGTGGAATCAGGCCTACTTGCCATTGCCTCCGGGTCTACTGACCTTAAATGGTGATACTGGTTGGCTCTCATCTGTTGGCTGAAATCAGTCTTTTTTATCTGTTCATCTGTTCTCAACTTTATGTTCCTGAAAGTTTTACCAGTGTATAATTCTTTTGGCCGTTATTTTGAAAATTCCTGTTCTGACAAACATAGAAGTAATTCGAAGATGATTTATTTATACTATAGTATATCACAGGACGACCTATGACTATTGATCTATTTGAGATAATGCTTAAAATGGCTGTAAACTTTATTATTACATTGGCTCTTAAAATATTGATATTGCACTTAAGTATGAAGTATTTATCTGTTTAAAATGATTGTGAACTTTATTTGGAGATTGACCCTTAAAACAATCATGTTGCAACTAAGTATGAAGTATTTATCTGTTTAAAATAATTTTTAATTTTATTGAAACATTGGCTCTTAAAACATTTATGGTGCAACTAAGTATGAAGTTTTTACCTGTTTAAAATGATTGTGAACTGCATTTAATTGCTTAACTGTAACACTTCAATAAAAAGAAAATTAATTCAAATTACTCTTATCTGAATGGTGAATGTAAGTACTACATTTCTATGTAATTTTTTTTTAATACATTAAAACAAAATTAACATGAATTTTTATGTTGGCAATTCAGTGCAAGTATCAATTTTTAAAAGATATTTCTTGCAAGTGTTATAAGCACTGTTGTTGAAAGATGGGAAAAATATGAAGCAATTAGGAATCTTGTCTTGAGAGAATTTATTATCATTCTATATTTTGTCAAAATTAGAACTTCTATCACTTTTCATTCTTACAGGATGATATCAAAAATGTTATTCATCTGCTGAGTAGACATGTTAAATGACTTTGAATACTCAAATTGATTTTCTTCATCTTTATTTATTTCTGTTTTTTTAAAAAAAATTTTTTGTGGTGGGGGTTCCTTCTTTTGCATTCAATGAATATTCTGCACAGAGTTGGGGTCACATTTTGGGAAAGGATGACAAGTGCAACCCTGCCCCATTCCTATCGTCAAACATTCCATCCATTTTGCATGTTAGAAATACCTTAAATGCCTAAGCAAATCAACTAAAACATTAGATTGATATTATACACAAAGTGGTTCATATTTCGAACTTAGACATACAGGATGATTAAAAAGAAACTTCCTATTTTAAAGTTCTTACAATTTATTTCTCAATTTTTACCAGAAATGAATATGAAAAGAAAGTGTATAGCACAAAGTTTTATTTAAAATTCAGTATGAGCATGAGTATTTGCCACCAGCTTCTCAAGCTGCCTGGGAACCACATCAACTGATTTCACCAAGAACTCTTATGGGATGGAAGACATAACTTTTCGTATTCGCCCTTCAAGTTCTTCCAAAGTTTTTGGTTTGGTAGATTAGACCTCCTCCTTTTTACTAACCCTAAAGAAAAAAGTTGCTGGGTGTAAAGTCAGAGCTTCTGGCCACTCATACAGACCATAATGATCCATACATCTTCCAGGGAAGTAGGCATTCAGCCATTCACAAATAACAATAGGAAAACACAAAAGAGTGCCATCTAGCATGAAAATCAAACTTTTAGTATTCTTCGAAGTACTAATAACTGGCCAGATTTCCTCTTGCAAAATGGTAAAGTACTTTTCATCATTTATGGTATCACAAAAGAATTACTTTACAATCATCCCGTATATGGAAGTTTACTTACATATATCTTCAACTTCAAAACATGAACACTTTTAGGAAGGAATCTCCATGGAGGTGTCCGTGGTGTAATGGTTATCGTCGTAGAAAATGGACATGGCGACATGAGTTCAAATCCTGGACGAGACTGGATTCATACCTTTCCCAAGGGTATTAGTGCTATGTGAAATACAATCAATTATTCTCCCTCCAGCTATGGGTAAATAGTAGGGCAGACTGGGTTCTTCAGCCTTGGTGTAGCAATTAGTCTAGGAGAAGGAAAACTCTGAATTCAAACCTGTTAAACTCCATTTAAAAATTGACCTTGTGTCATATCCTGTCTGAGTGGAGGGGTTGGGTAAATATAGACTCCTCATGACGTGGCTGTTAATATGCTAGACTGTGACACCTTAGTAAACAAGTTCAAACTCCAGTCGTGCTATTATGTTCACTTTCAGACTTATACCCTTACGAAAAGTATGAATCCAGCTATAGGTTAAATTGTACCAGTCCATTGCCCTAGTGTTCACCAATAGCCCAGGAGACTGGGATAATTTACAAAGCTCTTTTGCTTCGATGTGGCACAAGGCCGAATGAATGGGGCACCCAATGAGACTCAAACTCACTCGTGTAGGTTTGCTACTCTAGCTTGCTAATCGTTACACCACCAGAGGTGCCCAAGCCCAGGAAACTGGGGTTCAATCCCAGTTCGAGTCATACCAAAGACTCAAAAAATGGTACTTGATGCCACCTTTCTTAACATTCAACTTTATAAGGTAGGGATCAAGGGTAAAGTGGAGTAATCCAGGGAAAAGAGTAACACCCTCTCCTACACTTCAGTGTAGTAGCTTATGAAAAGGGAGACTTCAGGTTCTCCTTGACAACGGTTGCCAACTTTACTGTTCTTCAGCAAGGATAGCTTTAGTAGTAGATAACCCACAAAGGTTGATATGCCATTAAACAAAGAAACCAGATCAACTAAATCATTACTTTGAAATTAGGTACAGAGGAGTTCATTTGGTTTGGATAATTTCCTTTTTCCTAGGTATCTAATATATCTGGGACTGAAGAATACACCAACCACATCTCTGCAGTTGATATATTTTAATTTTAATGAAATTTTGATGGCTTAGACACACAAGAAGTGATTATTTTCCTTGATTATTAGTGTCAAAGAGTTAAACAATTGGTTAGTAAAATTTGCTAGTGACGTTGTATAGAATTTGAATTAAGTTAGGTGTATATACATATATATATATATATATATATACACACAAATGTATACACACACACACAGGCACATGAACACATAGATACATGCATATACACAGAGACACACACACATATGTAAATAGACACAAGCACACACATACACATATCTATATGCATATGCATATCCAAACACACACACATACACATACATAGACATGCGCATGTAAACACACATTTATATATACACAGACACATGCACAGAAACATACATATATACATATATATATGTATGTATATAAAAGTAGACATGCACACAAGCACACACACACACACACACACACACACACACACACACACACACACACACACACACATATGTATATATATATATATATAGTGCTTTGTAATCTTTTTGTGGATACATCCATATATATCTCTTCGCTTTGGCTTACATAGATAAACATTGCTGAACTTCACCCACCGTACCATGCCACATCTAATTCACCATTGTCCAAGTCATCCAGCCATTCAGGTGAGTCACTCTATCGTCACCGCCCAACAGAAAAGTCTCTTCTTTCAGCTGCAGTTTGATTAAAGAAGGTGCCACTTAGACCAGCAAGAGAAGGTGGAATAAATTATTTTGTTCTTTTGCCAAAACATTACCAACAAGAAGATACACATGGCAAGTTCAACTTAACATGCAACAGATATTTTAGCTACCTTACATAGAATAGGAAAATTTTATATATATATATATATATATATATATATATATATAAGTTAAAGATGACATGAAAGAAATAATCTCAAATATTTTTAACAAAACATTTTTTAAAATTATAATCCTATTTACCAACCCCTCCCCTCGGGCAGGATATGACACA
Source organism: Sepioteuthis lessoniana (assembly GCA_963585895.1). NCBI lineage: Eukaryota > Metazoa > Mollusca > Cephalopoda > Myopsida > Loliginidae > Sepioteuthis > Sepioteuthis lessoniana. The sequence continues at coordinate 110,032 of CAUZXS010004489.1, forward strand.
AGGGCAATTTTTAAGTGGAGTTTAACAGGTTTGAATTCAGAGTTTTCCTTCTCCTAGACTAGTTGCCTTACCAAGACTGAAGAATCCAGTCTGTCCAACTTTTACCCATAGCTGGAGGGAGAATAATTGGATTCATACCTTTCCCAAGGGTATTAGTGCTACGTGAGATGCAATCAGTCTCATCCAGGACTTGAACTCATGTCGCCGTGTCCATTTCCTACAACGATAACCATTATACCATGTAATGTCCTTACATCTAAGGCCATTTGAATGGAAGCATTTAAAATAAAAGTATGCATTTTCTCGTGATATTCTGAGGAAATCTTTCCTCTTCTTGTGATGATAAAAAATGTCCAGGTAATTGGTGTGATGTGGCCAACAGGAAGTAAGTCTAAGTTGAGTCACTGATATGTGTTGTTGTCTTGTTTTTGTTTGGAAAATGTTGCATCTGAGTCACTAATATGTATCTATTTTTATTTTAAATGGTGCGGCATTTCACTTTGCCATCCATGTTACCAAGGGATTTTAAAAGCAAAAATGTTTGCATCTCTTTAAGAAAAAATTGTATATATATTCACAACCAGCTCATTGATCCAGTGGGTAGAGCGTTTGCCAATGGTCTGGGAGACCTGGGTTCAATCCCAGGTCGCGTCATACCAAAGACTTTAAAAATAGTACTTGATACCTCCTTGCTTAACACTCAGCAATATAAGGTATGTATCAAGAGTAAAGTGGAGCAATCCTGGGAAAGGAGTAGCGCCCTCCCCTATACCTTGGTGTAGTAGCTATTGAAAAAGGAGCCTTCTGGTTTCCCTCGACAATGGTTGCCAACTTTACTATATAGTATTGAAAAAAAAAAGCAGTGAAAAAACTGAACTATTTTTTTATATTATTGCCACAAATTTTAATGAAATTTTTATGACTTAGACACACATAGGAAGTGATTATTTTCCTTGATTATTATTGTCAAAGAGTTACATAATTGGTTTGTAAAATTTATTAGAGACTGGTAGTATAGAATTTGAATTAAGTTATAACCATTTGAACAGCTGAAAAGATATCAGGAGTCAACTCAGTTTAATTGACAGATATTGACCTTTAGGGGCAGTTGAAAGCTTAGCTGTTATTAAAGGATTGTAAAGTCAGGTGACAAAAATCCTAGAAGTTAGAAGTTAGATTTCAACTTTAAGTTAATAGCATCGAAGACATTGATTAACATACATGTGTGAAAATGGATGAGTATATTTTTCCATCCATGGAGCTAACTCCTCAAGGCATAGAGGTTATATGTAAGAAAAGAGAAAACATCATATTTAAAAAGAAATAAAATAAGTGTACACACAAAAGTGGCTGCTTATTTATTCTTCTCAACAAGAGATGTTTATTCCTCTGGACGAAACAGTATGCGGCCCTCAGGGAAAGAAGGGAGTTGGGCCATCAACATAATGTGGGAACAAAACAATTATAAAAAGAAGATGCTAGAAGACTCTAACAAAGTTCCCTTAGTTGTAGTGAAAAGTCATAATTTTTTAAAAAGAAAATTCTCAGAAATACCAAAACAAATCGAAAACTTAGAATTTTTTTCCTTGATTTGATATCCTAATTTGTGATTAGTTCTTGGCTTATAACTTTCAATACAACCAAGGGAACATTGACCACAATAATCAAGGAAAATAACAATTTCCTATGTGTGTTTAATCCATTGAAGTTTCATTAAAATCTGTGGCAAAAAAAAAAGAATGGTTCAATTTTTACACTGACTGTTTTTGTCCAATACTGTATATAGATATGGAAGTATGTGGTGCATTCAGTAGGTTTTCAGACTTTTTTTGTACAGGCGACTCTTGAAAATTCACTATGTTATTGCTATACATCTTATGAGATGACTGACCAATTTTCATGATTTCAGCTTCAAATGAACAGCAACAGAAGCAATTGGAGTACACCCAACTAAAGCCTGATTGTCACAGCTGGTGAATTTCAAAAATCCAAACTGGACATGAGGACACTTGAGAAGAATGATATGCAATAAAGTTCTCTTTTAAACTTGGAAAAAATGCCACAGAAGCAAATGGAATGCTTCAGACTGCTTTTCGACCATCTTGCATGAATCGAGCATCAATTTTTGAGTGGCATAAGAGATTCAAGGAAGGCAGAGAGTCTGTGAGGTATGATGAGAGGTGTGGGAGCAGTAAGGAAGTCAATAGACCACAGTTGATTGGCCAAAGGGTTAGGGGTAGGGTTACTATGTTGAGGTTTTAAGGGAATTCAGGAAGAGATTCCTAAGAGGCCAGCACTCTTCAAATCGGGTCAGTGGCATTTCCACCAGGACAATGCACCAGTCCATTACTCCATCCTTATCACAGACTATTTGACTAAGGTAGGCATCAAGACAGTTGCTCACCCTCCCTATAGTCCAGACCTTGCTCCCTGTGACTTTTAGTTATTCCCTAAGCTTAGAGGCTGTTGTTATGAGACAATTGAGGAGATGAAAGAGGCTGTGTTGAAGGTCATTGACACGCTCACACAAGAGGACTTCCATGGGGCCTTCCAGAAGTTGTTGGAACGGTACAACAAGTGCATTGCAGCCGGAGGAGATTACTTCGAAGGGGACTAGAGTTTCATGTGCGTACTATCAATAAAAGTGCCCATACAAAAAAAGTCTGGAAACTTATTTAATATTTTATTTAAATATGGATCTGAATCTGACTGTATGAAAAAAGTAGAAAAACAGAATAATTCAAATTAGATGAATTTATTTTGATGTAAAGCCAATGTTAAACATTTTGGTTTTAATAATCTTCATCAGGACTTTGATATCATGAGAATTGTCCACACTGAGATGGATGCTTGTCAAGATAATAAGAACAAAGAAAATGTATATAACAAAAAAGATATAAACGGGCATTTAGCATTCTTAATTTAAAAGCATATTAATATATAGATATATACCCCAATATATTCAGGTAATAAATAAGATATAAGCAAGTTGGCGACCATAGTCGAGGGTGACCGAAGGCTCCCTTTTTGATAGCTACTACACCAAGGTGTAGGGGAAGGTGCTACTCCTTTCCTGAATTGCTCCACTTTACCCTTGATCTGTACCTTATAATGCCGAGTGTTAAGCAAGGAGGCATCAAGTACCCTTTTTTGAGTCTTTGGTATGACTCAACTTGGGATTGAACCCAGGTCTTCCAGGCCATTGACAATACACAACTTAGAGGTTACCGATATTGATTTTCAAGTGAACTAGTATTCAACATGTCTGCCATTTTTACATGAACAAATATGTACTCTTTTATTATTGAACAGAGTATAAAAAAAGTACTTATTTTTATCATTAAGGGTTTTCGGACTATTGCCTTCATCTTTATTGTTATTTCCGCAATGTTTCAGCCGATATGTCCTCTGGCCTTCTTCTTAGGGAACCAACACCTATAACCTTTATGCTAAGTGTCCAGCAGTTATGGCAAACGGAATTGGAACAGGCGACCCCTGTGGATTCAATAAAGGACGTAGTTTGAAGTTCCGTGAAGGTTCCCGAGTTCGGCAAACACCTGAAGAAGGCTGGAGGACATATCGGCCGAAACGTTGTGGAAATGACAATAAAGATGAAGACAATAGTCCGAAAATTCTTAATGATAAAAATCAATAAGCTTCGTCTCAGAAATTTAGACAACTAAGTACATATTTGTTCAGTTAAAAAAAAGTCAGACATGCTCACTTGAAAATTAACTGCAAGAAACGCTGAGTTTTTATTCTGTTTTACAACTTATATTTTACCCTTGAAATATGTTTTGATATTGCTCAGCATTTTCATGGATTGAGCACTATAAAGATATATAGGTGCCCGTGGTGTAATGGTTATTGTCGTAGGAATTGGACACGACGATACGAGTTCAAATCCTGGACGAGACTGACTGCATTTCACATAACGCTAATACCCTTGGGAAAGGTATGAATCCAATTATTCTCCCTCCAGCTATGGGTAAATAGTAGGACAGATTAGGTTCTTCAGCCTTGGTGAGGCAACTAGTCTAGGAGAAGGAAAACTCTGAATTCAAACCTGTTAAACTCCGCTTAAAAATTGACCTTGTGTCATATCCTGCCCGAGCGGAGGGGTTGGTAAATATGATAAAGATATATAGCGATAGGGATAACATAATTATTATTATTATTATTGGGTTTTTGGTTTAAGGTTTAAGTTGGTTTTGTTGGTATTACTTTGGTTGCGTTGTATTTCGTCGATAGCGTTGGTATTTCGTTGGTTGCGTTGGTATTTTGTTGGTAGTAATCCCCTCGCTAAATGTTGATGGAAAATAAAGGTGGTGGAGAAGAATGAAGACGTCGTTAGGTTTTTGTATGAAGGTTTTAATGGCAGCATGAAGAAAAGGGGTTTACACTGGCATGCTGCGAGGTCTCGTAGTAAGGAAAGAAGGTAGGAAGTTGTTAGAGTGTATCATCTAATTTGTTTTTAACTAGAATCCCTTGGTCTAGAAGAATAGACCCAAGGGATCTGTAAACTACATGGCTCTCCTCATTGTGTATGATGGTGCTGCTGCTATTCAGGAACAGATGTTAAGACGTCCGTTCCCATTGAGGATTTCTCAACGAGAGAGAGATTTGCAGGCTTTCTTCAATTTTTAGTGCTGCTAGGAAATATGGTTCGGGCTAAATAGGACAGGTCATCCTGATTGGGTGAAAATGTTCGGCGACTCTGACGGTCAAATTAAATTACGTGCCAAACAAAAATTCAATTTTCTTTCTGCTACAGATATATATATGAATGTATATAATGGAAAAAGAAAGGGGGTGTCCTCGTGGTGTAATGGTTAAAGCACTGGACTGCGGAATTGTAGTAGGTGAGTTTGAACTCCAGTCGCGCTATTACATCAACTTTTGGACAAATAACCTTGGGAAAAGCATGAACCCCTTTATCCTCCCATCTATGGTTTAAATAGTACCACTACTGTCCTTCTAGAAGGATGGATTTGGCATTAAATAACCTGAGAAGGTTGATATGCCATTGAATAACTGTTGTATCATTGGTTCAGTAAAGGTATTCCACAGGTACAAGCCGAAGAGTTGTCAAGTCTATCAGAGAGCGATTAACGCTTTTTTCTCCCTGAAGTAGTCAGACACCGTCCATTTATATCTTTACCGGTGTCATACTAAAAAGAGTAACTGAGTGTATAGTTCCGGTATAACAATAACGAACATGAAAAAAGAAAATGACTCATTGGGAAAAGAAAAAGAAAAAACCAAGCGAGTCACAATATTGACTTTGTCGGAAAAAATAAGAATAAGATTTAATGGGTTTGTGATAAAATAATTAGTGAAAAAGGTGCTTAATATGAACATAGAGCTGGTTAGAGAACCAAATAAGTAACAAAAATTAATTGCTTAGGTTTAGTTCAGCAAAACATCAAATACAAAGAATAGGTTTATGAAGATTAAAGATTGTTTCACAAATCAATGAAGATAATGTTTTGAAAATTAACAATCAAAATCCTGTTTTTTTATCTGAGTTTGAAAACTACTTCAGTAATCATTGAGACATTTTTTTTTTTTATTTCTCAATTATGTCAGCAATCACTTTGGCCTAGTTGGCTGGGGCTGCAGAATACACTGACAGCATCTCTGCAGAGGGGTAAGACTCCCCAATGAGTGTCCTGTGGCCCAGAAGAATACATTGACTGCATCTTTTCAGAGGGGTAAGCCTCTGCCAACGAATGTCCTGGATATGACATTAGACAACCTGATGGTGAGGCTCCAGTAATACTGGAACTTTGGAGAATGCATATTTCAAGGGTAAAAAATAAGATGTAAAACAGAATAAAAGCTCATAACTCAGTGTTTCATTATTGCCATTGCTCCTAGGTCGACTCTGGCCCAGAATGGTAGCTCCTGATTAGGTCCTATCTATAAGTCAACTAGAATTAAACATTGTACTTATACTGAACTGAATTGTTTGAAATAGAACTGTTTTAACATTTAACTGTGTATAAACAAAAAAACTGTACTTATGCTGAACTGAACTGTTTGAAATAGAACTGTTTATATATATAAAAATGGATTTGGTATTGAATAACCTACAGTGGTTGATATGCCATTAAACCAAACTACACCAAACCAAAACTGAAGTATATATGTATATATAAATTAATGTTGAATGTTAAAATTCACTAAAACATTCCAGCTACTAAGGTAACATGAAATTCCTGCACTCAAACAGCAAAAAGAATGGAATTTTTAAGCAAGCCATTATTCTTCCCACTTAGATAATTTTTGACTTTAAGAATCTTTGTCACCAGACCTAAATTAGTTGACAAATTGTAAAGAAGATATTTGGCTTCATGTCTGCATGTCAGTATCATGTCTGAATGTTTATCTAATAATTTATTTTGCTTGATTTCCTACACAATATACACAATATATATATATGTATATATATATATGTATGTATACATATATATATATATATACATATTTATATACATATGTGTACATGTGTATATATAGATATACATATATATGTATACATGTGTATATATATATATATGTATATATATATATATATATATACATGTATACATATGTATATATATATACATGTATACATATATATATATGTATACATATGTATATATATATATATATACACATGTATACATATGTATATATATATATACATGTATACATATATATATATGTATACATATGTATATATATATATATATATACACATGTATACATATGTATATATATATATACATATATACATATGCATATATATATATATATACATGTATACATATATATATATATGTATACATATGTATACATGTATATATATATGCATATGTATATATATATACATACATATGTATACATGTGTATATGTATATACATATATATGTATACATGTATATATATATATATATACATACATATGTATACATATATATATATATATGTATACATGTATACATATATATACATCTGTATACATACATATATATATATGTATATATATATGTACACAAGAATGCTACGTGCAATCTTAAACAAGTCCTGGCGACATACACAAGAATGCTACGTGCAATCTTAAACAAGTCCTGGCGGCAACACCCCACAAGACACCAACTGTACGGTCACCTGCCCCCTATCACGAAAATTATTCAAGTTAGACGAACCAGACATGCAGGACACTGCTGGAGAAGCAGGGACGAACTCATAAGAGATTTACTCTTATGGACTCCCACACATGGCCGGGCAAAAGCAGGACGACCAGCATGAACATACATTCAGCAGCTATGTGAGGATACGGGATGTTGTCCTGAAGACCTACCTAGGGCGATGAACGATAGGGAGGAGTGGCGAGAGAGGGTCAGGGATATCCGTGCTACCAGCGCGATATACTGATGATGATATATGTATACATGTATATATATATATATATATACATATGTATACATATATATATATATGTATATATGTATATATATGTATACATGTATATATATATATATGTATATATGTATATATATGTATATATATATATATACATATGTATACATATATATATATATGTATACATATATATATATGTATACATGTATATATATATATATATATATATATATATATATATATATATATACTACCAGTCAAAAGTATTTGGCCACCCTCAAATATATTTTATTCCTCATCCTAAAAGTGTCGTTTGTAATGAAACAAGTTAAGCACAACAATATTTTTATCTGTTATTACTAAATACAATTCTTCCTCAGTAACTTTGACCTTAGTATAACCAGATATCTTTTGAAAAATAGATTTGAAGACGTTTTTCTCCTTTATTGCAGAGCATAATTACACTGATAAGAAACATCGGGAAATGAGACAAAACAAGACCAAATGTAGAGCTTGTAGATCAAAAGGAACAACAAGAACAGAGGACAATTTCATCTGAGTCACCGGTTTATGTGATTGGAGGCTGACTGCTCTCAACATCACTGCACAACTGAACCAATATTATGAACAAAATTGTCAACATCCACTGTGAGAAGACGGTGATCCTGGCTTATATGGCAGAATTGCTTTCAAGAAACCACCGTTGAGGAAACAAAACAATGTCAAAAGGATCTAGTGAGTCAAGGCGCACAAAGTCTAGACAATAGAACAGTAGAATAAAGTCCTTTGGACTGACAAATAAAAGTTTAAAATCATTTGGTCAAATAGGAGGGTCTATGTGCGATGAAAAGTTGGTGAAAGAACTGCATATATATATATATATATATATATATATATATATATATATATATATGTATATATATATATATATATATATATATATATATATATATATATATATATGTATATATATATATATATATATATATATTTACAAAATATAAAAACAAAATTACTTTTAATGCACTCAGAAAACGAAGATACTTTTGATACAGTGTAAAAACGAAATTACTTTTGATACGCTCAGAAAACGAAATTACTTACGATACACTGTAAAATCGAAACTACTTTTGATACACTCAGGAAATAAATTTCTTTTGATACACTGTAAAAACGAAATTACTTTTGATATACATAGGAAATGAAAATAATTTTAATACATTATAAAAACGAAATTACTTTTTTAAACAGTATAAAAACGAAATTACTTTTGATACATTGTAAAAACGGAATTACTTTTGGTACACAGCAAAAACGAAACTACTTTTGATACACTGAGAAAACGAAATTACTTTCGATACAGTATAAAAACGAAAATACTTTTGATACAGTATAAAAACGAAATTACTTTTGATACACTCAGAAAACGAAACGACTTCTGATACATTTAGGAAACAAGATAATTTTTGATACAGTGTAAAACCGAAATTCTTTTTGATACAATCAGAAAACGAAATTACTTTTGATACACTCCAAAAATGCTTTCACACAACACAAAAACAAAATAGGTTTTGATACAATATAAAAACGAAATTAATGTTGTTTTTACAATGTAACATACCCATACATGAATATGTGAAACGTACATATAATGTTCATAAAATGTTTATATATAACATAGGAATCCAGAAACACAAAAAACACGTAATGACTTCTTAGTTCAGGTACGAAACCCTTTATTACCTTTGAGTTTAAAAGTTTTTCAACATAACGGGAGAGATACCATCTTTCTATGCTGACTTTTCCATCTGCCCCAAACCACGTGTGGTACCCGCCACAACGCCTCGGCGAGCAAGCGAAAGTCAACCGTCTTCTTCCGAGCCTGAAACTCAACTAACTGACTTTTCTCAAATCTCAGCCCACGCTTCCGGTGCGTGATGTCACTCACATCCTTGGTCACATCCTCGGTCACATCCTCTATCTGGGATTTTTATTGTGACATCTATGAATGACACATCCTCCCCGTGCACGTCAACACCTGCACTCAAGTTTACACCTAACTAACCCATGCACTAAGCGAAAGGTTCTCAACCTAACTAAACCCAAAGGCAGGATATATAAAACAAAATCCCTCGGCCATTATATTACAACAATCTATCAAAATTACATTTGATCCAACAGAAAAGCATTGGTTGCAAAAAACAAAAACAAAAACAAGACTGACTCTGGCATTAAATAACTGTCCAAGGTTGGATATGTCATATAACCCAGTCAGCTGTGGTGTAGTATATGCAAAGGGTTAAGATCCCTTCCCCAACATATAATGACACTAAACTGCATCTGATGGTGAAGCTCCACTCTTAGAGCTTTGAGGAATGTGGAGTATCAATTCATTGGCACAACCACTCCAGGCCAGAGTTGAACTGGGAGTAATGGCAGTTAGACTCCCATCTATGAGTCAAATGGTAATATTTAATCATTTTCTCTACTTGAAACCATTTAGCTTCTTGCCAACAAATCAGTTCTGGCTCTTTTAAAAAGTGTTATTTACAAACTACACATTTTCAAAATTACATTGGTGAGAGTGGTCAGGGAGACAGGGGTTCAATCCTTGGTCGTGTCATATCAAAGTCTCAAAAAATGGTACTTGATACCTCCTTGCTTAACACTAAACATTATAAAGTACGTATCAAGGGTAAGTGTAGTAGCTATTGAAAAAGAAGCTTTTGAGTTGCCCTCAACTAGGGTCGGCCAACTTATATATGTATAAAAAGGATTGGACATTAAATAACCCACAATAGTTGATATGCCACGAAATCCAACCCAACCAAATCATATGTATTTACTAGAGATGTATAAAGAGAAGTTGGCATTAAATAACCTACAATGGTTGATATGCCATAAAACCCAACCAAACCAAATCCTATATATTTGATATATATGTATAAAGAGGATTTGGCATTAAACAACTGACAATGGTTGATATGCCATAAAATCCAACCAACCAACCATCCTGATAAACCATAAACCTAACCAATCGATTGATTTTAATGGCATATCAACCCATCAATGGTTATTTTATGCCAAAAAGTTAGGGAATCACATTCATTGTATTTTCATATTTACATTTTTTTTTGTAGTTGTTTAAAAGATTTTTTTTGTACATGGTTATGTGATATGCAAATGATTTGTATCTGTAGTTCAGTTGTCTGGGACTGTAGAATATACCGACTGCATTTGTATAAGACCCCCCTCCAACGAAGAGATATGACATTACACAATCTGATGGTGAGGCTTCAGTAATACTGGAGCTTTAGAGAATGTGGAGTACCCCTTTATTGCCATCACTCCCAGGTCCACTCTGGCCCGAAGTGGTAGCACCAGATAGGGTCCTATCTATGGGTTAAATAAAACTGTTTGACATTAAACTGAGTGCAGACAAATGACTTATGCTAAATTGAATTGTTTAAAATAGAACTGTTTGATCATCTAACTCTGCATAAAAAAATGACTGATGTTTAATTGAATTGTAAGTAGAACTATTCAACTTAGTTAACTTATGCTAATTTGAATTGTTAGAAAAAGAACTGTTTGATCATTTAACTGTGTGTATCTAAAAATATGTTTCCAAATCATATATTTAATATATATGTAAAAATAGGATTTGACATTAAATATCCTACAATGGTTGATATGCCATAAAACCAAACCAAACCAATCATTTGCATATAGTTTCAAGTAACATGTAATCCTTAGTAAATGATTGTACAGTTTTATTTGTACAACAGATAAGAACCTAACCGGTACTACCACTCCAGGTCAGAGTGGAGCTGGGAGTAATGCCCCCAAAAAGGCGTAGTCTACATCTTCCATTGTTCTATAACTGGAGCCCTACTATCAAAGGCAGTTTAGTGTCATTAATTGGTTGGGTGTCCTGAATATATTTGTTCACATATGCAAATTTTGTTTGAAATGACATTAATTTAATCATTCTCTCATATGCAAATTAACCGCTGAACAACAACACACAAAAGTTTGCATGGAGAGAAGAAGGAATTTTCTGTAGCATTTATCATCCAGTTTTGGGAGCATTACCAGCCATGAAATTCAACATTTAAAATCTTGGTTTTTAACCTCAGTTTGAACATGAATTACTGATGCAGATGGGATATATACAATTATGTCAGTCACCAAGTATGGTTAGGATCCAACTATTGTAAGTATTTGCTAGACTTACGTTCATGGGGGCAGAAGAACAAGGCTCATCATAGTCGAAATGTAGGACCCTTAAACCCTGTTAGGGTTGCTACACATTCTACGGGAGAGAAATGGATATGATTGAAGCGCCGTATTTGAACCATTTTTTTAAGCAAACAAAATTATACTGAAAGTACATTGTCTTAACTGTTAAAATGAAAATTAAATTCAACTGTGAAAAGATTTAAAGCTTATCTTAGCTCTCTTTCTTTTAAACTTTTATTTATTTGAATTTGAATTTGAACTAGATATTCTCGATTTCTATTTAGCTAATCTAATACCAATGTTTTGTATTTGCAATTATTAAAAAATAGATAGAGGAATTAATTTTAAATGAAATCGAATGTCTTTATCTTTCCGTAATTTTAATATTTGGTTTAATTTAACTGACTTTATTTTTTTAATTTATTTTGGATGAAAATAAAATAAAACAAAACAAAAACGAATACAGATTTAAAAAATTCAGAGAGGAAAAAAAGCGCAACTTAAACCCAAAATATGAATTCAATAAATCCTTTACGTCTCGCTTAAATTGAAAACATTTCTCGGCAAAACTTAACCTCTCCGTAAATTAAGTGTGACTTTTTTCTTTGCCAGAATCGTGACATTCTCCTGGCTACGAAAAAAAATACTTTAAATAAAAATCCCACACATTGATCTCGTAACCTAATTTGGTCGTAGGGTCATTTACACATGTAACATGTTTTGTTGATAACCTGGCGAAACCCATCCCGCTCCAGGTTACTAATTATCCCTAACGAAACAAAAAAGAGGTAAATCATTGATATTAGTTTATAATTGAAAGATATTTCCCGTTTTTATAGTTGCTAATAAATATTCTATTTGTTGACCCTGAAATTATTTTCTGCGAGAATAAATACATTAATTTAATAAGAATTTTTCTTTTTTCTTTAACCAATAGTTGATCCTTTCTTTTCACATAAATCCGTTATCATTAGTTTTAATTTTATTTACAGTCAGACCTTATAAGCCAGTGAGCTGACATTTTCTACAAAATTCTCTGACCCAGGGTTAATTTATACAGTGTCTGGCTTCAATCTTCAAGGTCGTTACAGCCAAAATTGACGCGGTTATTCACTTTGCCATCTCCGTATAGAGTGAGAGTTGGGGGAAAAAATGGCTACAGGTTAATCAAGGCCGATAACTCTTTTGTTTATATTAACCAATGCTTGTTATTTTTTATCTATAAAAGAAAATTTCAGTTTGTATTCATAAATAAATTACTCATTAATACTTTTAAAATAATTAATAATTATCGGAATAATTTTCATTGTTTGTAAATGTGTTTTATTTACATTTGAAGAAGTTAAATTTTAATATTTGTCTCTTACAATGATGACAACTAGGAAAGCTCAGAATTTTAATATCTCTTTCGGCGGAGCTGATGTATCCCTTGCAAAAGGGTAATACCCCCATCCAAAAAAGGCATGTGTTAGGTGATACACCAAACTGCATCTAATGGCCAAGCTCTCGTTCTGTCATTTCCATTACTTCCAGATTCGCTGTGACCAGGACTTGTAGTACCTGTTAGGGTCCACTCAGAGTCAGATCTTTTTGAAAATTATTTATATTAAACAGGAATACTTGCTACCATATAACTCTTGATTATTTGTATTTAGAGTAGTTACTTGTAGTGATAATTGTTTACTAAAGATTATGATTATTGGTTACTTGATTATTAGTTTCCTCTGAAGAAGTCCCCATAGCATAATGGCTAAAGTGCAGGACTGTTGCTTCGAAGTGAGCAAGTTTAAAGTCCTGTCGTGCTAATAATTATCTTTCAGGAGGTGCCTGTGGTGTAATGGTTATCGTCACAGGAAATGGACACGGCGACACGAGTTCAAATCCTGGACGAGACTGATTGCATTTCACATAGCACTAATACCCTTGGGAAAGGTATGAATCCAATTATTCTCCCTCCAGCTATCGGTAAATAGTAGGACAGACTGAGTTCTTCTGCCTTGATGGGGCAACTAGTCTAGTCTCTGAATTCAAACCTGTTAAACTCCACTTAAGAAATTGACCTTGTGTCATATCCTGCCGAGCAGAGGGGTTGGTAAATATGATTAATTATCTTTCAGACAAACATAATTTGTGGAAGGTATAAACTCCTTCATCAGCTCCCTTCGAGCTATGGGTTTAATAGTATCACTGCTGTTCTTCTGCAAAGATGGTGACTTTGTTGCGGGGCCTATAAGTATGTCGACCCCGCAAATGAATTTATGTGAATGAGAACAGCCAAAGCAATATGAAGGAACAAAGGTGAGATGATGATAATTACAAATGACAATTTATTTCGTCGTATTTACAAGCGTGAATGTAAATGTCCGTGGCGGTTGTATGTGTTCGCAGCTGGGCGTTCGACGAGGGTCGCTGGCGTAGGTCGAGTCGTTGAGTACAGCTAGATGTTGGATGCTGGTAAGCTGAGGTCGGTCGAGTCGTTGAGTTCAGCTAGATGGTGGATGCTGGTAAGCTGAGGTCGGTCGAGTCGTTGAGTTCAGCTAGATGGTCGGTGCTGGTCGTTGGGTACAGCTAGATGGTCGATCGAGGTTGGTAGATCGATATCCCTGGTTGTGACGGTATATTGTGGTTAACCAAGGGTGTGTCGATCGGGTTGTTGACTCGTACGACGGGTCGTACGTGAGTCAGGTGTTGCAGTGGTAGAACAGTCCGTAACAGCGAGTCGTTACGTGGACTGCGTTGTACCTTGCAAGAGCGTCGAGGTCGAGGAAAGGCTAGGGCCTTGCTGGGCCCCCTAGCCGTGCGGACGTATCGGACGAGAGCGAAGGCTTTGTCGGGTCAAAGCCGTGCGGACGAGCGGACTAGTGCGAAGGCTTTGTCGGGGCAAAGCCGTGCGGACGAGCGGACGAGAGCGAAGGCTTTGTCGGGTTAAAGCCGTGCGGACGAGCGGACGAGAGCGAAGGCTTTGTCGGGTCAAAGCCGTGCGGGCGAGCTGACGGGAACGAAGGCTTTGTCGGGTCAAAGCCGTGCGGACGAGCGGACAGCAGCGAAGGCTTTGTCGGGTCAAAGCCGTGCGGGCGAGCTGACGGGAACGAAGGCTTTGTCGGGTCAAAGCCGTGCGGACGAGCGGACAGCAGCGAAAGCTTTGTCGGGTCAAAGCCGTGCGGGCGAGCTGACGGGAACGAAGGCTTTGTCGGGTCAAAGCCGTGCGGACGAGCGGACAGCAGCAAAGGCTTTGTCGGGTCAAAGCCGAGCTGTCGAGCGGACAGGCCAGAAGGCCGAGGCTAAGATGGGCGTTATCTTAGCGCTGCGCAGATAGCGAAGGAGTAGCTAAAGGCTGGACCGTGCCATTAGCGCTGCGCAGCTTATCGGACTATCGGAACCGACTGAGAGTTAAGACCGGTTGGTCTTAGAATCCGTCTTCGTGTTTGCCGCCTGGCCGTCTACTTCGACTGATCATTACTGACCAGTCAGAGATGCTCTGACCCGCAGACAGAGACCTCTTATGGTCCTAAAAAGGACCTTTGTGCATACCTATGTAGGTGGGAAAAAAAGGGGATCTACCACGAGAAGTGGGATCAACGTCGGAAGTTAAGGTGAATGCGACCGCACAGAATGCAGGATTCCTCCTTAATGAGCTTCGCTAGGAGCGTGCCAACGAGGGTTGAAAAGGGCTTGCTGATATTACGAAGGTGCTGTGACACACAGCTCCAGCCGCGTGGATATAAAATTCTTTGATAAAAAATGAGTGTAGCCGTAAAGTATTTTCCTAACCTGCTATAGGCTGGCGACGACTATTAGTTCAAGTCTTATCAGGTAATTTTTGGCCGAAGTGTTTTGTGAATGTTATTAATTTTAATTCTCCCTTTTCTTTTAGCTATAACTAGATGTCAAGGTCGTTAGCAAGAAAAAAGGGCTTAGTCAGTTCCGGTCGTACTCGGATATAATCGTCCTAACTCGGGCGTGTAATTTGATATGTTTTAGGTTTATCGGCAGGTCGCGGCAAGGGTTTGTCGGCCGGTCGCGGCAAGGCCCTCTCCCTAGATAATTGATCGTCCATCAATTAGTAGTAATAATCGGTCCGTAGGTTGCTAGGGAAAGTGACCTTCCTTCCAGATCGGGTTTGCTGACGTGATGGCGTTGGAGTACTTTCGGAAGAAGGTGTCGTTGATTCGGTGGGGTGTTGGTTCTCCAAAAACGCTGGTTTAGTCCTGTCGATAGAAACAGTATCGGTCGTGTTACCGCGCCTAATCGTGATGTGTTTGTTGGAGTGTCGTATCACTTTATATGGACCTTGGTAAGCTGGTGTGAGCGGTTTTCTTACGGTGTCGTTTCGTACGAAAACGTACTTACAGTCCCGGAGATGTTGTGGTATGAATGTGCCTGTCTGTTGCTGTCGAGGAGGAGTATATTTTAAACGTGCCATCTTGTGGCGGAGCTCCTGGATGAACGGGGTTGATGGCTTTGAAGCTGTGTCGAGGGAGTCGTTGAAATATTCACCCGGGAGTGAGAGCGGTGTGCCGAAAACAAGTTCGGCAGGCGAACATCCAATGTCTTCCTTGACAGTGTTTCTCCATGCGAGGAGGATCAGAGGCAATTCATCCACCCAGTTTGTTGAGTCAGTTCTAGCGGCCAAAGAGGTTTTTAAAGATCTGTGGAACCTCTCAACAAGGCCGTTAGCCTGTGGGTGGTAAGCAGTCGTTTTTATGTGTTTGACGCCGAGTAGGTTCGAGAATTCCTGAAAGAGAGATGATTGGAACTGTGCTCCTCTATCGGTTGTGATGACTTGAGGTGTACCAAACGTACTTATCCATTCTTTCAGAATGGTCTTGGCAACAGTGCTTGCTGAGATGTCCTTGATAGGCACAGCAGTGGGCCATCGTGAGAAGCGGTCCACCACCGTCAATAGATATTGGTAGTCCTGACACATTGGCATTGGTCCGACCAGGTCGATGTGTAAGTGGGAAAAACGTGCGTCAGGACTGCTGAAGGTGCCAATAGGAGATTTTGTGTGCCGGTGGATTTTATACTGCTGGCATTTTAGACACGTAGAGACCCATTCGCGGATGTCTGTGTTCATGTTGGGCCAGACGAAGCGTTCAGTAATGAGTTTGACGGTCGCACGTTTACTCGGGTGTGACAATCCGTGTAAGTGTCGAAATACTTGTTTTCGTAATGCCGGGGGGACGTAGGGCCTTGGGTTGGCCTGGCTGATGTCGCAGTACAGTCTTCCGTCGCTGAGAGGTACTGGGAACTCCTGAAGTTTCAGGGAGGTGTTCGTTTTCACCTCTTGTAATGTTGAGTCGGATTTTTGTTCTTTCGCGATTAAATCCTGACTCAGAACATCGTTATCCAGAGCGTGGATATCTGTCCGGGATAAAGTGTCTGCGACCGTGTTATCCTTCCCCTTGACGTGACGTATGTCGGTGGAAAACTGTGACAAGTAATCGAGATGTCGAATTTCCCGAGCTGTGTACTTGTCGGAGTTAGTTCTCATTGCTGTCGTCAGTGGTTTGTGGTCTGTGTAGATCACGAAGTCTCTGCCTTCTAGGAGGTGTCTAAAATGCTTGACGGCCAAGTATATGGCCAGCAACTCTCGTGAAAAGGTACTGTACCTTCTCTGTGCTGGTGAAAGCTTGGCCGAAAAGAATGCGATTGGTTTGCGTTGGGAGTCGTATTCCTGTTCAACTACAGCTCCTACTCCGGCGTCTGATGCGTCAGTCGTAAGGGCGAGATGCGTTTTTGGGTCGTCCTTAATGTACGAGAGTTTGGTGAAGTTCACCAGCGCGGTCTTTGCGGCGTTGAATGCGTGAAGAGCGTCTGTTTCTAGTGAAATGTTCCTATTCTTCCTCTGTAGTAAGTTCGTAAGAGGTTGGAGAATAGTGGAACACTTTGGGATGAACCTTCTGTAGAAGTTTATCATTCCAATGAAACGTCGCAGCTGTTTCATTGACGTCGGCGTTGGAAAATCCTGGATTGCACTGATCTTCGTTGGTAGAGGGGTTATTCCCTCAGCATCGGTGTTGTGTCCAAGGAATTCGATGCTGGGCGCCCCGAAAACACACTTGTCAAGGTTCAGACGTAATCCGTAATGTGAAAGTCGTCTGAACACTTCACGTAGGTGTTGTTTGTGAGAATCATCGTCTTTGCTGGCTACCAGGATATCGTCGATGTACGCATATACATAGGGTAGACCACGCAGGACTTCGTCCATCAAGCGTTGGAAGGTTTGTGCCGCGTTACGTAGACCGAATGGCATTTTTAGGAATTCATACAGGCCAAACGGTGTCGTAACTGCTGTTTTTGGGATGTCTTCCGGAGCTACAGGGATCTGATGGTATGCCTTCGTAAGGTCTATTTTCGAGAAGATACGAGAACCCTGCAGTCCGGAAGCAAAATCGTGGATGTGGGGTACCGGATATCGATCAGGAACTGTGGAGGCGTTCAGTTTCCTGTAATCGACGCATATCCGGAACTCCTTGTTTCCAGGTTTCGGTACCAGGTGTAGAGGTGAAGCGTAGGGGCTGTCCGAGGGTCGTATGATGCCGTCGTTTAGCATCTGTTCAAACTGCTCTTTAGCATAAGCCAGTTTGTGTGGCGCGAGTCGTCTGGGTTGGGAGTGTGCTGGTGGACCACTCGTTTTGATGTGGTGTTGCGTTTGGTGGACACCCGAATCAGTGGATTTGAATGGTTGTGTTATCTCCACGAACTGATTCAGGATGTCCACGTAATCCTGGCCATGGCATGCTGCGATTCCGATCCCCGTGGTGCTGTGTCGTGCTGGCGTCCCTATGACGTGGAGGTTCGTCAAGGTATCCGACAATGTTCGTGGGTTCATGTGAACCGATAGTTCGTAGTGCGCCAGGAAGTCTGCGCCGAGGATTGGTATTTTGACGTTGGCCAGCGTGAAGGTCCAAGTGTAGTCACGCCGCATGCCAATGTTTAGAGACAGCGTCTTTCCACCGTACGTGTCTATAGTGGAACCGTTGGCTGCTTGTAGTTTGAGTGGGGTGGGCTTAGCGGATGGGTCAATTGTGTGAGGTATGACGCTGATGGCTGCACCCGTGTCTACAAGGAATTTTATTTTATTCCTCCGGTCCCATATATAGAAGAGACGACATGTCTTTAGTTCGTTACCGGATGGGTTCGTCGTCGTTACCCTCCGGTTTCCTAGTTTTCCTGGGCCGACGTGAATTTGCAGTACGGCCTGCATTTCTTTGCTTGGTCTCCAAATGTCTGATGATACCAGCAAATGTCTTCGTCGTTGGTCCGGTGATTACTAAGCGTTCGAGGGCGTCGATGGCGACTATGCGTCCTGTCCCTTGGCCTCTGTCGTCGGGTGACCTTCATCTCGTGAAGTTGTTTTTGCAGGTCTGCCATCATTTTTTTCATGGCTCGCAGCTCTTTTGTTGTTTGCGACTCCGATGTTGCTGCCTGGACAGAGGTGATGTTGTTGGATCGTTCGAACACCAAATCAGCGGAGTCGGCCAAGTCGTCCAATGCGGTGGATCGGGACATTGGAGCAATTATTTGCGAGACCCATGATGGTAGTCGCTCCATCCATAGGGTTCGCAGGACGGTCTCTGAGACATGCTTCGAGCCTAACTGACTCTTCATGAATCTTAAAAGTTGGGCTGGTGTCCTGTCTCCGATCGTGATGTTTTGAAGGACGTCCCGGATTCTTTCTTCTTCAGAGCGGCCTGTACGTTTAAGGATTATGTCCTTAAGGTAGTCGTAGGGTTTTTTCTCTGGGAGTTCAGCGAGAGCATCCGTAATCCGGCTGATAACGTCTGGTGGCAATTTCTGCATCAAGTTGGCTACTTTGATGCGCTGGGATCTTATCCTCAGCATGAGGAAGATGGTTTCGACTTGTTGGAACCAGGAATGTACATCTGGATTGTACGTTGGCAACGCCACGGTGACGTTTGCCATTAATGTATCGGACTCACCGCTGCCCTCCATTGCTCTGTCTGTATTCACGTTCGGGGTCACCACTTGTTGCGGGGCCTATAAGTATGTCGACCCCGCAAATGAATTTATGTGAATGAGAACAGCCAAAGCAATATGAAGGAACAAAGGTGAGATGATGATAATTACAAATGACAATTTATTTCGTCGTATTTACAAGCGTGAATGTAAATGTCCGTGGCGGTTGTATGTGTTCGCAGCTGGGCGTTCGACGAGGGTCGCTGGCGTAGGTCGAGTCGTTGAGTACAGCTAGATGTTGGATGCTGGTAAGCTGAGGTCGGTCGAGTCGTTGAGTTCAGCTAGATGGTGGATGCTGGTAAGCTGAGGTCGGTCGAGTCGTTGAGTTCAGCTAGATGGTCGGTGCTGGTCGTTGGGTACAGCTAGATGGTCGATCGAGGTTGGTAGATCGATATCCCTGGTTGTGACGGTATGTTGTGGTTAACCAAGGGTGTGTCGATCGGGTTGTTGACTCGTACGACGGGTCGTACGTGAGTCAGGTGTTGCAGTGGTAGAACAGTCCGTAACAGCGAGTCGTTACGTGGACTGCGTTGTACCTTGCAAGAGCGTCGAGGTCGAGGAAAGGCTAGGGCCTTGCTGGGCCCCCTAGCCGTGCGGACGTATCGGACGAGAGCGAAGGCTTTGTCGGGTCAAAGCCGTGCGGACGAGCGGACTAGTGCGAAGGCTTTGTCGGGGCAAAGCCGTGCGGACGAGCGGACGAGAGCGAAGGCTTTGTCGGGTTAAAGCCGTGCGGACGAGCGGACGAGAGCGAAGGCTTTGTCGGGTCAAAGCCGTGCGGGCGAGCTGACGGGAACGAAGGCTTTGTCGGGTCAAAGCCGTGCGGACGAGCGGACAGCAGCGAAGGCTTTGTCGGGTCAAAGCCGTGCGGGCGAGCTGACGGGAACGAAGGCTTTGTCGGGTCAAAGCCGTGCGGACGAGCGGACAGCAGCGAAAGCTTTGTCGGGTCAAAGCCGTGCGGGCGAGCTGACGGGAACGAAGGCTTTGTCGGGTCAAAGCCGTGCGGACGAGCGGACAGCAGCAAAGGCTTTGTCGGGTCAAAGCCGAGCTGTCGAGCGGACAGGCCAGAAGGCCGAGGCTAAGATGGGCGTTATCTTAGCGCTGCGCAGATAGCGAAGGAGTAGCTAAAGGCTGGACCGTGCCATTAGCGCTGCGCAGCTTATCGGACTATCGGAACCGACTGAGAGTTAAGACCGGTTGGTCTTAGAATCCGTCTTCGTGTTTGCCGCCTGGCCGTCTACTTCGACTGATCATTACTGACCAGTCAGAGATGCTCTGACCCGCAGACAGAGACCTCTTATGGTCCTAAAAAGGACCTTTGTGCATACCTATGTAGGTGGGAAAAAAAGGGGATCTACCACGAGAAGTGGGATCAACGTCGGAAGTTAAGGTGAATGCGACCGCACAGAATGCAGGATTCCTCCTTAATGAGCTTCGCTAGGAGCGTGCCATATATTTGTCGCTGCCTCCCACCAGACACGACTTGACACAAGGTCAAAAGCCCGAAGGCCGATTAAAGTGGGGATAAAGGGGAGGGGAAGGTCGGGAACGAGCCGAGACTCGAACCCTGCTTGTCTGTGCTGCTCATCGGCTCACTTAGTGCAATGTGAGCCTGATGAGGCAAGCAGTTTCACGAACCCAAATGTGGGTCCGGGCACGTATGCCAGTTTACGGCTTAAACTAGACGCTTGGTCTAGTGCCGTACAAAGGGGACAAAAGTGCAGCTCGCCCACCCGAAGGTTGCCCAGCCGAAGCTGGGGGCCTATTCGGCCCCGAGTCTGCTCTTGGTTTCGAACACCCATCCGGCTCGAATGCCAGACGGCCCAGCTAAAAAGCCGGGGGCAACGAGGGTTGAAAAGGGCTTGCTGATATTACGAAGGTGCTGTGACACACAGCTCCAGCCGCGTGGATATAAAATTCTTTGATAAAAAATGAGTGTAGCCGTAAAGTATTTTCCTAACCTGCTATAGGCTGGCGACGACTATTAGTTCAAGTCTTATCAGGTAATTTTTGGCCGAAGTGTTTTGTGAATGTTATTAATTTTAATTCTCCCTTTTCTTTTAGCTATAACTAGATGTCAAGGTCGTTAGCAAGAAAAAAGGGCTTAGTCAGTTCCGGTCGTACTCGGATATAATCGTCCTAACTCGGGCGTGTAATTTGATATGTTTTAGGTTTATCGGCAGGTCGCGGCAAGGGTTTGTCGGCCGGTCGCGGCAACTTTAGTCGAGGGTGACCCGAAGGCTCCCTTTTTAATAGCAAATAATAATAGTGAAGAGCACTACTCCATTCGCTGGATTGCTCCACTTTACCCTTGATCAGTCAACTTATATTGCAGAGTGCTAAGCAAGGCTGCGTCAAGTACCATTTTTTGAGTCTTTGGTATGACTCGACCTGGGATTGAACCCAGGTCTCCCAGACCATTGGTGAACACTTTGGCATTAAATAACCCACAAAGGTTGATATACCAATAAAACTAAGAAACTAAACCAAATCGTATAACTGTGTTCAAACAAATGATTATTTCTAAAAAGAAATTCATATCATAAACTATGTGCAAATTATTTGTATTTGTAAAAATTTATTTCAAAGAAAAATATCAAACCGACCATGTGCGGCACTTGATTTGGCCAGAGTGGAAAAGGGAGAAGTAATCCCAGACAATACGGCACCAAAAAGCTACCACCCACAATTTGTCAAGAACTACTCTAGGGACCCACAGTACAAATTCAGGGACCAAACAGTCAAACACAAAAGAATTACTAGCAGAAGGGTTTCCTTACTTGCTTCTTGAATAGCTGATAAGGATTTCAAACTGGCCAGAAGCTTCCCAAGAAATAAAACCAAAATCAAACGAAAGTTCGAATTCAAGAACTAAACTGTAAAGGCAGGAAAGAATAGCTAACAGAAAGGTTTTGTCACTCACTTTTTGAACAGCCGACAAGTATTTTAAATGGGCAAGAAGCTTCCTAAGAAATACAAGTAAAATTATTGAAATTATATCAAGTTAAACAAGTGAAAGAAAATTCAACCCGAGAATTCTGCTGAAAATTTTACAGAAGACTCAAAATTTAATGAAAACTGAACATTTCAACAAAACTGAAAAAAAATACTCAAATTCAAAGAAATTTGTTTCCCAGACACTTTCTTCAGCAAATGACACTAAAATTTGCAACACTTTATCTTTTCTATCCCTCTCTTTCTTGTTTCTTTTGTATAAAATTCCTTTTTAAAAACTTTGTCTGTGTTATCTTTTCGAATCAGAATCCAAACAAGAAAGCTGTGGAGCTTACAGTTTAATATTACATGCTAAAATCCTCTAAATTACCCAGTTAAATATTAAACTTGGTTTTAATGTTATTCCTACAAATTAAATTTTACTCTAAATTCTTTGAATTGCACATTTTATTCTCTTCCAAATTTTCTTTATATTGCAAATTTTTATTCCCTTTTAATTTGTTTTATATTGTATAGGAATATTTTATATCTTGTATTATATAAGAATGTAGCAGAAAGAACTTCGTATTTTTGTTTGGCGCATAAATTAATTTGGCCATTATTGTCGTCCCATATTTTCACCCAATGAGGATGACTTATCCTATTCAGCCCAGACCATTTTCCTGGACAACATAAAAGCTCACCAAACTATCTCTTCCTCAGAACCTTTCGAGAAGGAAGGACGTACTTTCTGTCCGCTCCCTTCATAGCAGCAGAATCACAGCACCATGAGGAAAGCCGTCTAATTTATGGACCTTTTGAGTCTACCTTCTTAGACCAAGGGTTCTCAGTTGAGCATGAATTAGATGCATGTAATCCGCCACACACAGAAACACCTTCATGTCGCCTCTAACTTTTGCTATGTCTTCAGCGACACGCAATTCCGCTCAAACATCCAGCTACCTCATTCCTGGGTAACATTTTCTGGAGACTTTCATGCCTCTCTCCTACAACAACCAGGACCACACATTTATGGGTGACTACATCATTCCTGCCCTTAACCAGCAAACACGACTTTTGCTACACCTATGGTAACGCATATTCCGCTAAGACATTCAACAATGCCTTAACCGTAGTGACGCACATTCCGCTCAGCTGCTAAAATTCCTTCTCAACTCAATAACTATTTCCTTCCTTCCTTCCTATGAGACTTGTAGCATAAAGATACCCTTTCTTCTGGCAGCCATTAAACCTTCTTAAAAACTTTTCTATATCTTGGTTCTTCTCCCCTTTATTTACCTTCAAATATAGCGAGGAACTAATGCAATGAATTAACAATCCTCCTCGATAAAAATGGTCACTTCCTCGCTAAAAGAATATTTTATATCTTATATTTTGTATTTATAGGAATATTTAATTTGATATATTACTACAAAAAACAAGCAAATTTTAAACACTTACTCAAAATTCGCCAATGGTTCGGGATACCAGGGTTCATTCCCAGGTCGAGTCATACCAAAGACTCAAAAAATAGTTCTTGGTGCGGCCTTGCTTAAGTCAGCATTTTTAGGTACGGATCAAGGGTAAAGTGGAGCAATCCAGGGAATGGAGTAGCACCTCAGTGTAATAGTTATTGAAAAGAGAGCCTTCAGCTCCCCCTCACCTAAGGTCAACTGTTGCTTAGACATGACACTAAGCTGTATGAATGAGGTACCCAATGAAACTCGAACTTACACATGAAGATGTGCTAGTCTAGCTTACTAACCATTACACCATCAAAGACACCCCACTTACATGATAAATGTGAATGATAATCTACAATGAAACCTTGAAGCATAAAATAACTCTAGACAGGTTGATATGCTGTTAACATTAGTTTGCAAGATAACCTAATTATTATTTTTATTATTCTAAAGTAGAAATATTCATTAGTTTAGTATTTCTAGCTTTATTTTTTTGGTACCTGTTTTTGTAATAATGAAGAAAAAAATTAACCTAATTTATATTAACCTAAGTTTGCAACTGTAGTCAAAGGTGACCTGAAGGCTCCCTTTTCAATAGCTTCTACACCGAGATGTAGGGGAGGGTGCTACTCTTTTCCTTGGATTGTTCCATTTTACCCTTGATACATACCTTATAATGCTGAGTGCTAAGCAAGGAGGTATCAAGTACCCTCGACTAAAGTCGCCAACTTTACTTTTACTTACTTATATTAACCTAACTTAGGTTAATATTAATATTAGGTTTGGTTTGATGGCATATCAACCTTTGTAGGTTATTTAATGCCAAATCCATTTTTATGTAAATAATCTGTTCTATTGAAAACAGTTCAGTTTAGCATAAGTACAGTTTAATTGTCAAAAACATTTCCATTTCAAACTATTCAAGCAGTTATATGTAATAATTCAGTTAAGTGTAAATACAGTTTTAATGTCGAAAAATAGTTCTATTTGAAATAATTCAGTTCAGCATAAGCACGTAGTTTAAGTGTAAGTACGGTTTAATTGTCAAAAACTTTTCTATTTCAAGCTATTCAGTTTACTCAATTCATTTTAGCGTAAGTATGCTGTTAGTTCTATTTAACCCATAGATAGGGCCCTATCAGGTGCTACCATTCCAGGTCAGAGTGGACCAGGGAGTGATGGCAATGAAGGGGTACTCCGCATTCCCCAAAGCTCCAGCACTGCTGGAACCTCACCATCAGATTGTTTAGTGTCATAAACAGGACACTCGTTGGGGGGGGGTCAGTGTATTCTACAGCCCCAGCTGACTGGGCAAAATGTTAATATTAATATAACTAATATTATTATCAACCTAATTTATATCAATATTCACCATCAAAACAAGAATAAGTTTCCGTCATTTGCTTCTTTTTGTTTATTGAACAGTCACATTTGTCTCCAAAATTAAAAATTGACTGATTCATTGGAGGAGGGAAAGTTGATAGGCTGACCAAGGTACTCTCAAATAATATGGACGGCTAGGGTGATGTTATGATTAGCAAGTTATATTAGTAAACCTTCACTAATGAGTTTGGATCTCATTAGGAGCGCCATTCATACGGCCTTGTGCCACATCTAAGCAAAAAGCTTAGTAAATTACCACTCTCATGAAATCTGACTAAATGAGGTTTATCTTTCAATATGGTTTCCCTTTGGGTCCACTTACTTCTTCCATTAGTGTTGCAGTACTTGGATCTCATTGGTCAAAAATTACATCTACAGAAGATATGTCATCATATAATTTTTCAGTCTACTCGCGTAATAATGGCTGAAATGTAGCAAGTTGAAAGCATACTTTTTAAATTTAACTGTTTAAGTGTAAATTCCTGAGATGAAGCTTGGTAATTTTTATCACTTAAAATATTTGGACTATTGTCTTCCTTTTCATTGTTATACTCGCAGTGTTTTGGCCGATGCAGCCTTCAACCTTCTTTAGGTGTTTCATGCCAAACTCTTGCCCACATAGAACTTCAAATTGAACCTTTTATTTAATCCATGGGAGTAGATTGTTCTTTTAACCATAATGGAGTACAAGTGAAAATGGTATTTATCTGACACACCACCATGTCAGAATATGGCACAAGGCCATTTTATAGTGGGACCTCGCTCAGCTTGAAACCCATGTGAGGCAAGGATAAAAATTCTTGGTCCCATTGGTATTCCCCCAGATACCAAACAATCAACTTCGTCCTGCAAGCAGGTAAAAGTGTTAAATAGCCAACATTATTGCACGAATGCCGCGACTGAACACCCAGAATGAATATAATCAGGATTAGACCTGCAACCTCCAGAGGGTTTCATTTAGAAGCACTTTTCAACTAAACACCTATATCTGTAAGATCATGTCCATCAGGATACATGGTGTAATGGATATAGGCATGGAGAGAAAAGATGTGTTCATGTCTTTCCTAAGAGTATTAGTGTAAAGTGAACTGCAAACAGTCACAACCAAGATTTGAACCAGGTTTGCTGA
This sequence comes from Sepioteuthis lessoniana, assembly GCA_963585895.1. Taxonomy (NCBI): domain Eukaryota; kingdom Metazoa; phylum Mollusca; class Cephalopoda; order Myopsida; family Loliginidae; genus Sepioteuthis; species Sepioteuthis lessoniana. The sequence goes on from CAUZXS010004489.1 coordinate 136,576, forward strand.
TTTTATTTACTCTAGTGTATTATAGAATTATAGAAATTTAGATTAATATTTATCAGCCAGATAAGTATAAGTTTCAGTTATTTATTTATTTTTTATTTAAAAGTCATATTTTTTCCCCAAAATTAAAAATTGACCATAGGCTACTGTTTGATACCTTCTCAGTGGTTCAGGGAGGAAAAAATTGAATAGGGCCAATGGTTTAATTTTATGAACTGTTTGAAATAAATGACTGAAATTTAGTGAACTATTTGAAATAAATGACTGAAACTTACATTCGCTATTCAAATAAAAGTTAGTAAAACATTCTTTCATTATTATTTCAGGAGGTAATGTACAAAAAAATTAACGTTTTCATCAATTGGTTCTTTATGGACTTGTACCAGTTTAAAAAAAAAATGACCATAAATTGCAGTGTTCAAGTTGATCTGGTATATAAGTCAACCTGAAGATTTCTAGCTCAAAATTCTGGCCTAAACCCCCACCTGCTGGTGTAGGTCGACCACCAAACATATAGTAGGCTACTGATGCCATTAGGCCTAAATGAAGATAGGCTATGATAACCTGTAGTAAGTAAAGTTGGCGACCGTAGTCGAGGGCGACCAGAAGGCTCCCTTTTCAATAGCTACTACACTGAGGTGTAGGGGAGAATGCTACTCCTTTCCCTGGATTGCTTCACTTTACCCTTGATACATACCTTATATTGCTGAGTGTTAAGCAAGGAGGTATCAAGTACCATTTTTAAAGTCTTTGGTATGATGCGACAGGGGATTAAACCCAGGTCTCCTGGACCATTGGCGAACACTCTACCCACTAGGCCAACGAGCCTGTTACCTGTAATAAAACCATATACTAAATTTATCAAGTTAAACTTCAATAAATTTAGTCAGAGTAAATGCTTTTAAAATTACTTTGCAGCATCTTAGAATCAAGGTTTTAATCGTGAAGAGAATAATCTTCAAGTAACCTTTATTTAAAATGTTGTGCCATATAAGTTCAGTAATAATGCCAATGTGTGTATATTCAATAAAATACAATTATGTTGAATTAAATTGTCATTACTTCACTTGTGTATGTTGTTAGCAATTTTTCTCTGAAATCAGAATTACATTAGCCAAATATGAAATCTGAAAATCTTACACATTAGAGCTTATATTCATAAGAATTTAAAATCTATTGTGCTATCATAAAATTGCACCAATAAACAATGTACTGTAGTTGTCTGACTGGTTGTCTGAGTGTTATGATATTCCAGTCAATGTATCAGCTGTTGGAAACGATGTGTGATATAGCTCTAATATAATATTTTATTTGTATTACAGTTTTATTATCTTAAATCAATCTGTGTTAATTTGTTAGGTATGTTCATCAAAAATCAGTTTAAGTTGGTAATGTTTTTGGCTGTCTGCTTGCGGTATGGCAAGAGGTGTATATTGATTATTGAGAGTATTGTTCGACTGGTTGACAACTTTAGTAACAATTTAATCCCGCTGTAGAAGTCCCCCTCTAGTTTTGTAGATTTTTTTTCAAGCTTAAAAAGTCAACTTGTACACTGCAATTTATAGTAATTGTTTGGTTTGGTTTGTTGGGTTTTATGGCATATCAACCTTTGTAGGTTATTTAATGCCAAATCCATTTTTATGTAAATAATCTGTTCTATTTAAAACAATTCAGTTTAGCATAAGCACACAGTTTAATTGTCAAAAACATTTCCATTTCAAACTATTCAAGCAGTTATATGTAATAATTCAGTTAAATGTAAATACAGTTTTAATGTCGAAAAACAGTTCTATTTGAAATAATTCAGTTAAGCATAAGCACGCAGTTTAAATGTAAGTATGGTTTAATTGTCAAAAACATTTCTATTTTAAGCTATTCAGTTTACTCAAACAATTCATTTTAGCATAAGTATGCTGTTAGTTCTATTTAACCCATAGATAGGGCCCTATCAAGTGCTAGCACTCCGGGCCAGAGTGGACCTGGGAGCAATGGCAATGAAGGGGCACTCCGCATTTCCCAAAGCTCCAACACTGCTAGAACCTCACTATTAAATTGTTTAGTGTCATATCCAGGACAATCGTTAGGGGGTGGGGTCCTACTCCTCAGCAGAAGTGCAGTCAGTGTATTCTACAGCCCCAGCTGACTGGGCAATTATAGTAATTGTGTGTGTGCATATATATATATATATATATATATATATATATATATATATATATATAGTCATCCTCAGACAGACTGTTTCATTCTATCAGAACTCTTCAGTGTGGCTAGACACGCAGGACACTCAAAGCCGGGATCGAAACCCATCCAACTTTAAGTTAGACTAAGTCTCAGACCACTCAGCCAACAAGCAGACTACGTTGGCTAAGGGAAATTTTTTAAGGTATCTATGTAGCAACAGCAGCAGCGTCCGTTTGTTTACATTTTAATACCCTATCGGCTACCAGAGTGCTCAATTCTTTCAAGAGACATTATGCGAGCGGCGGCCGACAATTCCTTCACCAGAGTGCTCAACCCCCATGGGGGAGCGTATATATTGTCATCCACAGACAGATTTTTTCGTTCTATCAGAACTCTTCAGTGTGGCTAGATGTGCAGGATGCTCAAAGCCGGGATCGAAACCCATCCAACTTTACGTTAGAATAAGTCTCAGACCACTCGGCCAACAAGTGGACTACGTTGGCTAAGGGAATTTTTTTTAAGGTATCTATGTCGCAACAGCACCATCAAAATGACAGCATGACTTACACATGCATTGGCATTTTTGCATATCTTCGCTTTTCAAAAAATGGTATCAGTTATGTAAGCGAGTTGGTGAATGCAGAAAGTCAAGTTGACTGGAATCCATCTCAAACCACTCAAGTTTGGTTTGATTTAATGGCATATCAACCATTCTGGGTTATTTAATGCCAAAGCCATCCTTCTAGAAGAAAAGCAGTGATGCTATTTAACCCATAGCTGGAAGAATAAGGGGGTTCATACCTTTCCCCAAGGGTATTTTAGGGGTGTCCTTGTGGTGTAATGGTTAAAGCGATGGACTGCGGAATCGTAGTAAGCGAGTTCGTATTCCTGTCGCGCTATTACGTTCACTTTCGGACAAATACCCTTGGGAGAAGTATAAACCCCCTGATCCTCCCGGCTATGGGTTAAATAGTACCACTACTGTTCTTCTAGAAGAATAGCTTTGGCATTAAATAACCTACAAAGGTTGATATGCCATTAAAACGAAGAAACCAAACCAAACCAAGGGTAGTTGTCCGAAAGTGAACGTAATAGCGCGACCGGAATTTGAACTGGCTTACTACGATAACGCAGTCCAGTGCTTTAACCATTACACCACAACAACACCCACCACTCAAGTAAACAGAAAGATAAACTGAAAAAAAAAAAAAGAATGAAAATGACGATGAAGAAAAAAACAAAAGCTGTAGTACAGAAAGTGAAGGCGGTAGATGAGAATTGGATAATGATGTTTCATGCTGTTTTAAATAAATCCTGGAAGTAGCACCTTATAAAACAACAGTTGTATGGCCACTTACTTCCCATCTTACAAACCATCCCAATAAGATCAACAAGATATGATGGGCATTTCTGATGAAGTAAAGACAAACTCGTAAGTGATGTTCACTTATGAACTCCTACACATGGACACACCAGTGATAGCTGACCAGCAAAAACTTACATTCACCAGTTCTTAGTTAACACTGGACTTTTTAAGTGTGACAGCTGATAGGGATGGATATCGAGATAATGAAGAGTACTGTTCTCTGTCAGAAAAACCGCTTGCTTAAAAAATAGTTATTTTGCTAAAAAAAGTCGTCTATAACAACCTTCCTTTTTTTTTTAGGAGCAACACTACTACTACTACTTTGCCCAGTTGGCTGGGGCTGTAGAATACACCGACTGCATCTCTGCAGAGTAATAAGACTCCCCCTACGAGTGTCCTGAATATGACACTAAACAATCTGATGGTGTGCTTTGAGGAATGTGGACTACCTTTTTATTGCCATCGCTGTCAGGTCCACTCTGGCCTGATAGGGTCCTATCTATGGATCAAATAGAACTAAACTCTATACCTATGCTAAACTGAATTGTTTGATATAGAACTATTTTTTGACATTGAAACTGTGTATTTATGCTAAACTGAATTGTTTGAAATAGAACTGTCTTGACATTTAACTGTATGTAAATAAATGACTGATGTTAAACTGAATTGTTAGTGATATATAGCAATACTTAAAACCATTTAAGTTTGTTGGCCAAACTGATTAGTTTGAAATAGAACTTGACATTTAAACTGCGTACTTATGCTAAACTGAATTGTTTGAAATAGAACTGTTTATATGAATAAAAATGGATTTGGCATTAAATAACCTACAATGGTTGATGTGCCGTAAAACTTAACCATGCTACTACTACGACTACTTCAAGTGAGTAATGATAGTTAAGTAATAAAGAGAGTAACAAAAGAATAAATGAATTAATAGAGAAAGAGAGTTTAAGGTGTGTAGTTTACCTAGTTACTGGGGAAAGTCCTGGATATATTTGAAATTCTATAATATAACAATTACTTGAGATGCCTTGAAATTGTTTAAAATTTAATAGATTGTCAATACTGATATCAGATCAGCAAGCCTATGATAAGAACAGGCATAAAATTAAGAATATATATTCTGGGCATATTAAAAAAAAAATTCAAATATGAAATTTTCATTATCCTCTCCAAGTCCAAATTCTGTAGAATAATTCTTTATTTTTTTAGGTCTTTAGACAACAGTATTAGCTGTTAACTTTTGGAAATTTCTAGAATCATTTGGAAATAAAAAAGAAGCAATGACCAAAGAGTGTAAAGTTTAGCATTTAATACATAACATTTACCTTAGAATGAAGGGTTAACAAAGTAAAGAAACCATTCCTATTATTTTTTTTTAGCATTTCTTTTTTTTTTTATTTATTTATTTATTTTTTTAAAGTAAATAGCATATTTATGGTAAGTTGAGTAATGTCTTGAGTTACCATAACAACAGAATTTCTCATTAATCTGTTGTTGAACTGGTTTTATATTATTATAATAATGATAATGATGATAATAATAATATTGAGTTCACCACACATAGTGCAGTTTTGTGCTCGACCCTGCAGGCATCTTGGTCGCTTCGTGCTAGTCTTACTTCTCTCACACTATTGGCCACTTTGCAAATGTCTTGTTGCACTCACAACCTTACAATACTGTATATATCTTACATTTTGCATATTACTTTCTGCCAAATATTAACTTTTACATAATTACACATTCACACTGTATATGGCGTTATACAGGTTACAAATTTTAAAAATTAGTCATTTAATTGGTATTATGCATTGATAATCAAAAGAATCCTGTGTATTTTCAGTGTATATGTGTGTGTGTGTATATATATATATATATATATATATATATATATATATATATATGTGTGTGTGTATGTATATATATATATATATATATATATATGTGTGTGTGTATACACAGTGTATTACCTATAAAGAAGGACATACGAAACAATCTTTTATAAAAATTGAATTTTCTTAACTAAAATCTCCAGGATTTTATTATTTTTAGTGGAAATTATATAATGAAAACTGATATTGAATATTTTATTATTACCAAATTCTAAAATATTGAAACAGAAAATATGGCGCTGCGGATAGAGGCATTGAGTCGCTACGGTTCCAGATAAGCATTGTCAGAAGATAGCAGTTTCAATTCCTACCCAAGCCGGTCAAAACATGGTACGATAGACAATGACTATGGAAGACAGTAATTACTGGGGATACGGTTACAAGACTCAGCATTCCTATCCGAGGTTGCGGTTAATCACCTGAAGACGGCCTGAGGTGAAATTTGGCCAAAGTGTAGTGAGAAAAACAACAAAAAACTACTAAGATGAGGACAAAAGTCCGCAATAAAAATTAATACTTAGATTAAGAAGCCTCATCTCCAAAAGGATTCCCAATAAAGACAAAAAATATAAATATGCAACAGTCCAAAAATAAGTACACCCTATTTAAATTTCTATTTGTTTTCAAACCAAACTTGATTTTTTCCCGGGTTACAAGGTTTCAATATTATAGGGTTTGGTAATAAATAATATAATTATTATAGGGTTTGGTAATAGATAATATTATAGATAATATAATATTATATTGATTATTATTATTATATTATATTATAGATAATATTATAGGGTTTGGTAATAGATAATATTATATCATATTAATTATTATTATTAATTATTATATTAATATTATATTATAGGTAATATTATAGGGTTTGGTTATAGATAATATAATCTCTAATATCTGTTTTAATTGTGTAAGGATTTTATGATTTCTTGTGGAATTTTTTATCTTTGATTTAGCTTTTTATAAAAAAATTGGTTTGGTTTCTTTGTTTAATGGTATAGCAACTTTCATGGGTTATGTTATGCTGAAGCCATCCTTATAGAAGAATAGTGATACTATTTAACTCATAGCTGAAGCTCTAACGGTATTAATACTTTTCCTATAGGTATTAGTTCAAAAGAGAATGTAATAGTAAGACTAGAGTTCAAACTCCCTTACTTCGAGGCTGCAGTCCGCCACTAGAGCCATCACATCACAGGGACTGTGCCATTAGAATTTTTTAGAGTATACTTATTTATGTATGTATTTAGCCAACCTTTCCGCCATTAGCAGGATGTGACACAAGGTCAATTTTTAAGCAGAGTACAACTGGTTTAAATTCAGAATTTTCCTTCTCCTAGACTGGTTGCCTTATCCAGGTAAAAAGTCAGACTGCCCTACTATTTACCAGTGGTGGGGGGAAAAGATGAGTTCATGTCTTTCCCAAGGGCATTAGCACAAAGTGAAACACCAACAGCTTCATCTGTGATTTGAACTCTGGTCACCAATTCCATTGCCTACAATGATAATCACTACCCGAAGCACTCTTTTCCTGCAGGTGTATGTGAAATTATTGTAAACCAGCAAACTCTACTTTCTCGCCTTTCCAACTTCTGTCAGTTATTTTATTTGAAACTTTGTTATTTTTGCTTGTTATTTATTGGGTACCAGTCTACAAACTTTTTGAACCCTCTTTTATTACCCTTACTGTGTGCCTTGTCCAGTCCAATTTTTTCATTTGATAACTTACACACACTTTTATATATATATATATATATATATATATATATATATATATATATATGGGGAGAATTTAAACCAGCTGTACTCTGCTTAAAAATTGACCTTGGCAATAGAAAACACTGTTTACTGTTACACCTTTTTCGAGGAAATCAATAGTGATGGGTCCTTTCCTGTTCCAAGCGATCTCCTTTCTGATCCCCTCTCCACTAAAGAAAAAGTTCTGGGTACAGAGTCAGTCTGTTTCCACTCTACGGATTGTCTTTTTGACTCTGGTTCATAGTAGCAAACCCATGTTTAGCCCATTTGTAAGCATAATTTTGACTAGAACATGCTTTTCTGTGCATATCACATTTTCTTCTGAAAATTTCACATGATTTGCACTTCTCAACTACCAAAAAATTGATGACAGAACTCTGTTCAAGTTTGGAGCAATGTGTTTTGATTTGTCACTATTTTGAATAGCCTCAAAACATATTTTTACGAGATTAAAATAATTTTTGCTATGAACCAATTCCAAACAATGTAGACTTTATGTTAATGAAAAAAAATTCTGAAAATAAAATTTAGTGTTTGTGTTTTTTAAAAATTTTCCATATTTATTGAATGGCTCTTGTATAAAATGTCATATTTTATTTAAAATATATATATATATTTTATTTACCATTGTAGGATGAAGAGTCCATAAAGGGTTAAAAACTCTGTTTGGTAAGTGTCAGTGTTGAGCTCCCAAGAGACAGAGGGACAGGTCCATTTACAGAAGAACATGACTGACCTGTTGGCTAAAATAAAGATGACCTCTTAAATCAGTAACTTTGCTTGAATCAGTTGGTGAGTTAATATCTGTGATTTTCTTATTCTTTTTTAATTTTTTTTTACTACCTCAGTCCCCATAAAAAAAAAAATTCTGAAATTATTTATATGTGAATTGGCATTCCTGACTAGTAAGTTGTGCACTCTGATTAGTATCCAAGTATATCCTTTATCACTTTTGTCTAGGATCAGAGTGTTATGTCTGTGCACTTTGCTTAGAATCAAAGTGTCTCTTCTTGTCTAAAAACTGTGTTCAGTACTTGTGTACGTTGCCTAAAATCTTTCCTAAAATGAGAATGTAGTTTCTGTGCATTTTGCCTAAAATCAAAATGTCACTTCTTGCCTCGGATCAGAATGTTGTACCTGTGCACTTTGCCTGGAATCAAAGTGTCTCTTCTTGCATAGGATTAGAATGTAGCACCTGTGCACTTTGTCTGGAATCAATGTGCATAAAAACTGCATTCTGATCCTATACAAGAAGAGACACTTTGATTCCAGGCAAAGTGCTCAGGTGCTACATTCTGATTTTAGGCAAAGTGTTTCTTCTTGTCTAGGATCAGAATGTAGTTTTTATGCTCATTGCCTAAAATCAAAATATTGCTTCTTGCCTAGGATCAGAATGTTGTTCCTGCGCACTTTGCCTAGGATCAAAATTTAGTATCTGTACCCACCGAAATCCACGGTTGTTTTATAAATCTTATAAATTATAAGATAAAGAATATGCGACTGAAAACTGAAATTATTTTAAAGAGTATAAAATTTACTCCAAACTTTGAAATAAATACCAAGTAAATTTTAAACTAAATATCTCTATGCATATGTGTGTGTATGTTGATGTACATGTATATATTTGTGCATGTCTGTATGTATCGGTGTATGTATGTTGGTTCACAATTTTTCTATGTGCATATGTGCATGTTGTTGAACATGTATGTGCACATATGTATGCATATATATGTGTATTTCTGTATGCACACATGTATATGGGCACTTTCATACATAGATGTGTGTACATTGATGTGCTTGTATATGTGTATGCATGTTTGTGTTGGTGTATATGTATGCATGAGTATGTTGGTGCACTTGTATATACGTGTAAATATCTTTATGCATGCAAGTGCATAAGTGTGTGCGTTGGTGCACATGTATATGTGTATGCATATCTGTATATATATATGTGTGTGTGTGTGTGTATTTTTATTAGTGATCCTGAAATTTTGCAATTTTGATCCAGGCTGATTCTTAAAAAAACAAAAAGAAATCTTTATCCTTGAGTGATTTTGTATTGTTCTGTTTAGGACTGACTTTAGGCACTTAGACAATGGTTCTGAAACTGGGGACTCTAGCTAAAAATGTTTCCCATCAAGCCCTGCAGTGCCTGAGATAAAGATATAAATAAAGTCTGTGATAGACTTAATGCTATTTAGTGATTTTAAAGCTCGAAGACAATAAAGCATTCCTACACTTCCAATGGTGGCACTGACAGAATTTTTCCGAGCAGATGCTATCACAAATGTCCATTCATTTTAGTTTTTTAGTTCTAGTTTCTTCTGATAATGTATTTCTGTACACCTATGATGTCTATATTTTTTTTTGGTGGCAGAAGTAGTGATTTACTAAGCTTTTTCCTTAGAAGTGGCACAAGGCCGTATGAATGGAGCACCCAATGAGACTCGAACTCACTCATGTAGGTTTGCTAGTCTAGCTTGCTAACTATTACACCACCTGAGGCACCCTGGCAGGATATGACACAAGGTCAATTTTTAAGCTGAGTTTAACAGGTTTTAATTCAGAGTTTTCCTTCTCCCAGACTGTTTTGCAAATTTGTCAAAAAATAAGAAAAACAAAACAATAGGCATATGTTTCTGGACCAGAATTTCACTAGGAATCCATTTATCACTTCTAAATAGCTTTGAATTAGAAGGAATTTAATATTTATTAGGCTTTTGGTACACATGTATATATTTACCAACGCCTCCACACAGGCAGGATATGACACAAGGTCAACTTTTAAGTGAAGTTTAACAGGTTTGAATTCAGAGTTTTCCTTCTCCTAGACTGGTTGCCTCACCAAGGCTAAAGAACCCAGGCTGCCCTTCTTTTTACCCATATCTGGAGGGAGAATAATTGGATTCATACCTTTCCCAAGGGTATTAGTATTATGTGAAATGCAATCAGCCTCATCTAGGATTTGAACTTGTGTTTTTAATTTCTGAAAAGTGTTTAAGATTAATAAATTATAATGAATGTGGTTATATCACCATTACTTTGATAATTAAAAACATTATTTTTCTTACTTTTTTCCTCAGCAAAGACTTTTAGAATTTTATCTAAGTTCTAAAAGTTCTTCTAGAATTTTATCCAAGTCCTGATCATTTTATCCTTAATGGAAATTCTTCTCAGTAGGCCGGGACCAGACATTGGCTATTTTTGAAGAGTATTTGTGTAACAGAATGTATATTCTTAATCTTGAATTTTTGGGTGAACACGTTATTTTATCTTTTTATTTTGCTTGTATCATTCTTTGTTGAAAAGTAACAATGTTTTAAAGTTGACAGTTTTATTGAAAAATTAATGGTAAAATTTGTGTGTGCAAATTTATCATTGAAATTGTAGTGAAATCTTTAAAATGGTTTTCTTGCTCAGATATATGCTAATTTAAAACAAAATACGCCTCTATGATTTTCAGAAATATTCTGATGTTTTTTAATTGAAAGGTTTAGCAATAGATTTTTATAACTATTTCAGTAATATTTTACTTTTTACAATTATTCGAAAGTGCCTATTTTTGATGTAAAAAAGCTGAAATATTTTCTGTATATCTAGAAATATTATAAAGATACTGTAGTAGAACATACAACTCATATCTATCTAGTCTAAAACAAGGACCTATATGCTATGTGGTGTAATGGTTATCGTCGTAGGAAATGGACACGGCGACACGAGTTCAAATCCTGGACAAGACTAATTGCATTTCACATAGCACTAATACCCTTAGGAAAGGTATGAATCCAATTATTCTCCCTCCAGCTATGGGTAGATAGTAGGGCAGACTGGGTTCTTCAGCCTTGGTGAGGCAACTAGTCTAGGAGAAGGAAAACTCTGAATTGAAACATGTTAAACTCCGCTTAAAAATTGACCTTGTGTCATATCCTGCCCGAGCGGAGGGGTTGGTAAATATATATATGCTATCTCTTTTAAAGTGATTTCATTCAGTTCTGCCTCGGATATTTGAAAAACATCCATGATGAAAATTTTCTTTAAATTATTAATATTTTGTGACCAAAGTTGATTTCTGTTGTGGCCCCGAAAAGGGTCACAAATGAAAATCCAAACACGGATATTAGATAACAGATTATATTACACAAGAAAGATAGGTACATAGAAAAGGTAAGAAGTCTCGTACTGTTTGGATAACACTGATATTGATCTGCGTCTGGTAGCAAAATCTCTCAGTACTAATAATGGTGAGAAGAATCCATTATGGCGAGATGGGTAAGGCTCCCACAACAATTTCCGAAATAAATATTAAGTACATGACATGTATAAATCCATTGTCGGGAGTAAAAATCTATGTCAAATTGTGATACTTTGTGGCAAATACACCCGACCAAGCCGAAACACTACTGCATAATTTGGAACGAGCAGCCGCAGGCATAGGCCTCTATGTTAATGCACACAAAACGGAATATATGTGCTATAATCAAATGGGGGACATCTCTACTCTAGAAGGAACCCCTCTTAAACTAGTAGACAAATTCACTTACCTAGGAAGCAGCGTCGAATCAACCAAAAAGGACATCGAAACGAGGTTAATGAAAGCATGGACAGCTATCAATAGGCTATCGATTATATGGAAATCAGACCTAACTGATAAAATGAAACGCAGTTTCTTCCAGGCAGCGGTCACATCGATACTGCTATATGGCTGCACTACATGGACGCTAACAAAACGACTGGAAAAGAAGCTAGACGGCAATTACACAAGAATGCTGCGTGCAATCTTGAACAAGTCCTGGTGGCAACACCACACAAGACACCAACTGTACGGCCACCTGCCTCCATCACGAAAACTATTCAAGTTAGATGAACCAGACATTCAGGACACTGCTGGAGAAGCAGGGACAAACTCATAAGAGATGTACTCTTATGGACCCCCACACATGGCTGTGCAAAAGCAGGACGACCAGCGCGAACATACATTCAGCAGCTATTTGAGGATACGGGATGTTGTCCTGAAGACCTACCTAGGGCGATGAACGATAGGGAGGAGTGGTGAGAGAGGGTCAGGGATATCCGTGCTACCAGCGTGACATGATGATGATGATGATGATGTGCTATCAATACTTCTCCAAAGTCTGGAGGGAGTCCCTGTCGTATAGTGGCAAATATGCTGGACTTCAAAATCATAGTGAGTTCAAACTCCAATTGTGCTATAATGTTAACTTTCAGACGAATAACCTCGGGAAAGATAAGAACCCCCTTTATTCTACTCCCAAGTATGGGTTAATAGTATCACTACTCCTCTTTTACAAGGATGGCTTTGACATTGAATAACCCACAAAAATTGATATGCCATCAAAGAAACTGAACCAAGCAGTGGTTGCCCAGTCAGCTGGAACTATAGAACACGCTGACTGTATCTCTGCAGAGGGGTAAGACCCCATCCCATGGGGCCACCTGTTGGCCGTGGGTAGCGACCCGTAAGGCACTAGGATGGGATCCTGGTGGTTGAGCAACAGAGTGGTCAATGACTTGAAGCACACCACTTTGGCTCTTACTTGCTCGGACGAGCGGTCAGTTTGCCCCGATCTGATCAATCAGCTGGTCATGTCAAGCCCTAGCACCTATATGTTTTATTGTGACCGTACTTTAAAATCTGCACGTGCAGCAAGTTACCAACCCTTATCTTTTAGGTGCTAGAAGGTGGTGGCTGAGGGTCAATTTGACCAGTGCTGAGAACTGGAAATTAGCAACGGCTCGAAAACCTACCCTTTGCTCGAGTATACTGGTCGTGTATCCCCATCTCAACCAAAGTGAATAGGTTTCCTCCTAGGTACATTCCCAACACAAGAGGGAGGTGGAGCACAGGGCCAGTGAGAAAATATACAACACCTATGACATTTTCAATTAAAAAAAAACTAAACGAAATCTGTCAGAATCAGACTCGGAGGGTGAGGCAGCAGACTTCCCTAGATTCATTGCCATTGAATCTTTGGAGGAAGTCTGCGTAGCCAAATTTTTGCCTTTCCTCATAGAAAAAGTTATTTCTACAAGAGCCACTCCAAAAACTGTTAAAAAGCCCAGGAACTTGTTAGTTGGTGGGGACAGCCGGAGGCAGGCTGAAAGCATATGAAAAATGAAAATCTTTCATACGACAAAATGCAGAGCTTTCCTGCAAGAAAAATTCAAAACTTCCAAAGGAGTTATCAGGAGTAGAGAGTTGGAGTGGCATCAGAAGAGATGTCAACAGCCCTGGGGAAAAAAGGGAGTCACAAACATAAAAAGAATAATAATCAGAAAAGGTGGGGGAAAAAAAATCAAAACCAACGCCTACATCCTGACATTCAATCAACCCTATTTCCCAAACGAGATGAAGATCAGTTATTGTGTAGAGAGAGTCGACCAGTACATACCAACTCCCTTGTGGTGCTTCAAATGCCAGAAATATGGACACCACAGGGAAGCCTGTAGAGGACAACACATATGTGCCAAATGCTGTGAAAAGACCCAGACCTTATGGAGAAAGATTGCTTGAAAGAAATTAGATGTGTGAACTGCCAACAAAATCACCTAGCTTACACAGGATTTTGCAAAGCCTACAAAAAAGAAAAAGAAATACTTGAGGTGAAAACCAAGAGGAATGTGTCTTTCCTGGAAGTAAGGAAAATAGTTGGGACCTATATGAGCGAAAACAGCTATGCCTCAGTTGCACGGAGGGCAGATACAATCAATCAAGATAACAAATATAGAGTTCTCGTGGAGAAATTGATCCAGTTGGAACTGAATGATTGGCTGAAATTCCAGGAACAACTGAAGAACCAGCACTTGGCTGTACATCAAACCCAACCAAGACCAGTCAGTGCAAATAAAGGAAAAGTCGGTGAAAGTAAAAACACCAACCAACTAACCTACTGCTCAAACACAAACTACTTCCACCAAAAAGAAAATCACCTGCAAAACTTAACTCCGGCATATTGCCAATCTGACCACTTTCATCTAAATTAGATAACTCAAACCTCAAGCTGAATTGGGATAAATATGAATGCTCCCTATCATCCAAAATGGATCATGCCCCATCCATCATCTGCACGTGAGCAACTGAAGGTATTGATCCTCCCAAATCAAACAGAAACTAAAAACAGATTCAACCTTCTTAAAACAATGGAAAATAAAGAATCACATAGTATCAGTCAGTTGTTTTGTCTTTTATTTTCTTTATTTGCACTGAAATAAAATCACAAATAAACTCTACAGCTTAAACACAAGCTACTCCTCCAAAAAGCAGAAAATCACCTGCAAAATTTAACTCTCATAGATCGGCAATCAGGCCACCTACATTTAAATTAGACAACCCAAACCTCGAGCTGAATTGTGACAAATATGAACGCTCCGCACAGTCCAAAATGGATCATGTTCTATCATCATCTGGACAGGAACGACTGAAGGTATTGACTCTCCCACATCAAACTGCAGAAACTAAAAGCAGATTTAACCTTCTAAAAACAATGGAATCAGAAGAATCCCATATTGCCAGAAACAAAAATAAAAATAACCTTAATCCATCATAATAAACTCCAACAACTCAAACAAACATGTAGCCCAACTCTCATACAGTGGAACTGCAGAGGAATCCGAGCCAATTATGAAGAACTCCAACACCTTTTGACAAGCCCAAAATAGTTTGCATCCAAGAAACATTCTTGAAAGAATCAAATACAATCAAATTCAAACACTATCAACTGTACAGTCATTTTAAGAAAGATGAAAACAGAGCCTCTGGAGGTGTCTCCATCCTAATTAGGAAAGACATACCTTAACACCAAATCCACATAGACACCGAAATTCAAGCAATCACTGTCAAAGCAACCCTACATAAGCCAATAAACATCTGCAACATCTACATTCCACCACACGACCCCATAAGTGACACCAAAATAAACTAATGGAACAAATACCTAAACCCCACTTTGTGCTGGGTGACCTAAACAGCCACAGCACTGTGTGTGTGGGGGGGTGTCAGAAAACCAACAAAAAAGGCTAAGATCTTAAGAAAGTTATCAATACTAATAACCTCTGCATTCTAAATAACAAATCCAATACTTACTTCAAATCATTCACAGGCTCCTACTCAGCCATTGATCTAAGCTTACACAATCCTGAAAGTTTACAACCTCTCCATGAAGATAGACTGTCTCACTGGAAAATAAACAAACCAAACTGGTAAGTCTTTGAAATCATGTGTATACAGAAACTATTAAAAGACTCTAACATCTTAGACCAAACAAAACACTTCACCAAAACCCTCATCTCAATAGCAAATGAAACAATAACAAAAACCTCAGCCTCAAACAAACACAGCACTCCTTGGTTTAATGATGACTGCAGAACAGCTATTCACCTGCGTAAGGCTGCCCTACAAAAATTTAATAAAGAACCAATTACAAATAACTTCTACGCTTTCAAATGTCTCAGGGCAAGAAACAAGAAAAATCATAAAAGAAGCCAAGAAGAAAAGTTGGCAAAACTATGTCAACCAACTTGGTTCCTCTATCAGAACAAACTCAATCTGGATGATCACAAGGAAAATATCCAGAAAAAGCTACCAACTACTCTCCAAACACCTCATGAAAAACGGAAGCAACTACCAAGAAAGACATAGCAGACACATTAGCTGAGACGTTTTCAGCAAATTCCTCCTTCAACAACTCCAATCCATATTTCCTTACTTTCAAAAACAGCATAGAGAAACAAAAACTCAACTTCAAGTCCAATAATTCTGAAAAATACAACCAACTCTTTATACTAGCAAAACTACAAGAAGCTATTGAAACATTGCACAACACAGCAGTCGGCCCAGATGAAATTCATTATGATTTTCTAAAACATCTACCAAAAAATTCACTTGACTACCTTCCGACAATATGTAATGATATCTGGATAAACAGTAAATTCCCAGAATCATGGAAAATAGCAACAATGATCCCTATACCTAAGCCAGGGAGAGATGACTCAAATCAAGCTAACTACCGCCCAATAGCACTAACTAGCTGCCTCTGCAAAACTATGAAGTGTATGGTCAACAAAAGATTGATCTGGTTTCTTCAGTCCAACAAACTTTTTACCAATTCTCAATGTGGATTCAGAAAGCAAAAGATCTATAATGGATCACATGGTGAAATTGGGAACTTCCATAAGAGAGGCCAACATCCCAAAACAATACCCTATAGCTATCTTCTTTGATCTGGAGAAGGCTTATGAGACCACCTGGAAGTTTGGAATGATGAAAGACCGGCATAACCTCAGTCTGCAAGCCAGATTGCCCAACTTCATAAAGAGTTTTCTCTTGGACAGGGAATTCCAAGTTTAAGTCAGATCAACTTTTTCTAATCTCCACAAGCAGGAAGAGGGAGTCCATCAAGAGAGTATTCTGTTAGTGACACTGTTCAATATAAAAATAAACAGCATCACAAAGCGTCTCGCTCCTAGAATTGAGGATTACCTCTATATTGATGACTTCTGCATCGTTTCCAGATTAAAAATATGTGAACTGCCGAACATCAACTGCAATGATGCATCTGGAAATTTACTCATTGGGAAAACACAAACGGTTTCAGAATCTCAAAAAGCAAAACATGAAACATACATTTCTGTCAACTTAGAAAAATGCTCATTGACCCTCTCATCAAACTTGAAGATACAGAAATAATATCCTGTTGAATATAACCCCTAGGAATTTATATTCGTCGACGACAGGTAACATTCATCCCTCACATAAAATATTTAAAACCAAATCCACCTGAGCCCAACAACTTCTATAAGTGGTCACTCACACAGAATGGGGAGTTGACCATTAAATGTTCCTTAAACTATACAAATCCCTGATCCACTCAAAACTAGATTATACTATTTTTATCTACAGATCAACCAGGAGGTCCTACCTCAAACAGCTTAACCCTATACACCATGAAGGCCGATGACAGCCTTTACACTGAGGCCCATGAAGCACCCCTACAACTCATATGGGAAAAACTGGCTCTCCAATACGACAAAAAACTCAAATTTTGCCCATCCAACCCAACTTATGACTGCATCTTCAACCCTAAATACGCACCCCTACAACTCATATGGGAAAAACTGGCTCTCCAATACGACAAAAAACTCAAATTTTGCCCATCCAACCCAACTTATGACTGCATCTTCAACCCTAAATACGAACAACACTTTAATAAAAAAGAAAAATCAATAAAACTTTTTGGCCTTTGGATGAAGTCTACTCTTAAAGAATCCAAAATAATATAAATAATATACATGAAAACATCATACCTCAAACACCACTTTGGATCATTAAAAACCCAATGTGATCTTCGAACTGAATGAACTCCCCAAAACAAAACCCCATCTGAGTACTTATCGGGAGAAATTTCACAATATCCTCCAACTCCATCCTGACCACCTATATGTCTTCATAGATGGCTCCAAAGATAATGACAAAATGGCTTGCGCAGCTGTTCTAAATAAAACAATTATCAAGAAAGCCTTTCAATGGAAAGCTCCATCTTCACAACAGAAGCCAATGCAATAGACCTAACTCTTGACATCATCTCGAAGAGCAAACATAAGACATTTATCATATTCTCAAACTCACTCTCAGTCTTACTATTTTCAATTAATAAAAGATTTGAGAATCCTCTAACGTTTAAACTGTTGAGTAGACTAGACTCAATGTCAAATTGTAAAGAAATAAAGATATGCTGGATTCCAAGCCACATTGGAGTGAGAGGAAATGAAAAAATTGACTTGGCAGCCAAATCAGCCTTAGATCTAACCCCCGACAAATTCAGGATTCCATATGCTGACCTGAAACCCAAAATCAATAAATTCCTTCACACAAAATGACAACAATACTGGAATGATAACATCCACAATAAACTTTTTCAGATCCAGCCCACTTTGGGCGAATGGAGACGAGCTTTGAGAAAATCAAGAAGAGAACAAATCATTATATCTCAATTGTGCATTGGTCATATAAAGCTCACTCACTCTTTCATACTGAAACAGGAACAACAACCACATTGTTTGTCATGTCAAATACATTGCACAGTTAAACACATTCTCATAGAATATAGAGCTTTCACTCTTATCAGAAAGCAATTTTTCAAAATGAATAGTTTGAGCGATCTGTTTGAGAACGTCAAAATAGAAGATGTTCTGTCTTTCTTGAGAGAGACAAAACTGTACCAAAAAATATGATGAATTGAAACCATTTAATCCAGTGCAAACAAATGAGATCCTGCTTATCTAAAAAGTTATCTACAAAGTATTCATTTAGAAATGTTTGGTTTAACATTCAAATATAAACAGAATTTGGCATTAAATAACCTATGAAGATTGATATGTCATAAAACCCAAACAACCAACCAACAATAATCCAACCCAGCTTATGACTGCATATTCAATCCCAAACAGCTAAACCTATTTGAGCAGAGAGAAAAGACCATAAAAACATTCAGTCTTCACATGAAACACATACTGGAAGACAGACATTTCACTCACAAACCTACATGATACCATACAACTAAGCTTTACACCCTGGCTACTAAAGCAACCTGTGGTTATCCTTCATCTAAACAAGCTCCCCAAAAAATAAAATTCATTCCTTAACCTACCAAGAGAAACTAAACAACTTTCAGGAAAAATATCCAAATCACTTACACATTTTCACGGATAGCTCCAAGAACAACAATGAAACCGGATGTAGAGCAGTTCTCTACTTGAAAACTTTGAAAAAATACCCCCCAAAAGAAGCTTCTATATTTTCCGCCAAAATCTGTACAATAAATTTAGCACTTAAACTAGTTTCAACAAACAACAAGGAAAAGTTCATCATTCATTCAGACTCCATCTTTGTTCTACAATTTCTTAAACACAAAAAAGTTGATAATCCCTTCATTATAAAGCTTCTAAACAAACGCAACACCATGAACCATTAGCAAAAAGGTGATATTCTGCTGGATCTCAAGCCATATAGGAATCCAGGGAAACGATAAAGAAGATTCATTAGCTAAAGCTACTCTCAATATGATACCCAATAAAAATTTTTAAAAATTCCTTATATTGACCTCAAGCTGAAAATCAAGCAAATGATTACAAAGAAATGGCAACAATTATAGGACAAAAATCCCCACAACAAGCTCTTTCAAGTACAGCCCATTTTAAAAAAAGTAAGCTGGATCCTAATAATACGCAAAGAAGAAACCGCTCTAGCACAGCTATGCATTGGACATCCCTCCTTCATTCTAAAAGATGAGCCTCCCCTTAAATGTCCATGTGGAAACCAGTACACTACAAAACACATCTTGATTGAATGCACAAAATTAATCAACATTTGACAAAGGTTTTATAATGTTGATAACATTAAGGAACTATTTAGAAAAATAGACCCAAAGCAGATATTGAACTTTCTGAAAAGAATCGGCTTCCTATCAAAGATGTTGGCTGATGTATTTTTGATACTCGCGATAACTTAACTATGCGGAAACAAATGACTAACATTTGATTGAAGTACTTGAGTTAAATATTTATACTTGGAACTATTTTAGCTGTGTGCAAACAAGTGAGCTCTGGCTAGTTTTAAAAATTTTAAACTACAAAATATATGCTTACAATTCATATATATTTGATTGGTTTGGTTTAATGACATATCAACCTTTGTAGGTTATTTAATGCCAAATCCATTTTTATGTAAATAATCTGTTCTATTTAAAACAATTCAGTTTAGCATAAGTACACAGTTTAATTGTCAAAAACATTTCCATTTCAAACTATTCAAGCAGTTATATGTAACAATTCAGTTAAGTGTAAATACAGTTTTAATGTCGAAAAACAGTTCTATTTGAAATAATTCAGTTAAGCATAAGCATACAGTTTAAATGTAAGTATGGTTTAATTGTCAAAAACATTTCTATTTTAAGCTATTCAGTTTACTCAAACAATTCATTCTAGCATAAATATGCTGTTAGTTCTATTTAACCCATAGATAGGGCCCTATCAGGTGATAGCACTCCGGGCCAGAGTAGACCTGGGAGTGATGGCAATGAAGGAGTACTCCACATTCCCCAAAACTCCAGCACTGCTGGAACCTCACCACGAGATTGTTTAGTGTCGTATCCAGGATACTCATTGGGGGGGCGGGTTCTACCCCTCTGCGGAGGTGCTGTCAGTGTATTCTACAGCCCCAGCCGACTGGGCAAGTATATATTTGATTTATATACATAAACGATATTTGGCATTAAATAACCCATAAGAGGTTGATATGCCATAAAACCCAACCAACCAAAGAAGCTATGGGCTGAAAAGTACTACTATTGTTCTTCTACAAGGTGGGCTTTGGGATTAAATAACCCACAAAGGTTGATATGCCATTAAACAAAGAAACCAAACCAAAGTCTGGTTGTACATGGCCTTATGCTGTAATTTTCAAAATCTTTGTTGCCCTGTTACATGCGTGCCTGTGGTGTAATGGTTATCATCGTAGGTAATGGATATGAAGACACAAATTCAAATCCTGGACTAGGCTAATTGCATTTCACATAGCACTAATACCCTTGGGAAAGGTATGAATCCAATTATTCCCCCTCCAGCTATGGGTAAATTGTTGGGCAGACTGAGTTCTTCAGCCTTGATGAGGCAACCAGTCTAGGAGATGGAAAACTCTGAATTCAAACCTGTTAAACTTCACTTAAAAGTTGACCTTGTGTCATATCCTGCCTGTGTGGAGGCGTTGGTAAATATATACATGTGTACCAAAAGCCTAATAAATATTAAATTCCTTCAAATTTAAAGCTATTTAGAAGTGATAAATGGATTCCTAGTGAAATTCTGGTCCACAAATATATGCCTATTGTTTTGTTTTTCTTATTTTTTGACAAATTTGCAATGTTCAATCCAAATGTCTATGAAACAGCCAATTTAGGTCATTTTGTTCTGGATGAACTGACAATCTCATGAAATTTTTGGTCAGTTCCAGCTAGGAGAATTCTGATGCCAAAGTCCCTGGGTTTATCAAGAAAATCCAAGGAGCAATAAATAAATTTGGAAATGCAGTAGATGTGTTGTATGGTGTACTTTGCAATGTGTTATTGTGCATACTTAACGAGAATAGATTACCCTATTGCAAGACCCCTTCAGGTGCAGAGCCCAACCAGAAGAAATCAATCCACTTGGCTTAAGGCCAGCCCTTGTTCTACCCTTCCATTTGATAAGAAGATATCTCTATCCTGAAATAATGCCTAGTTGGTGGGGCTTGAAATATACTAACTGCATCCCCACTTAAAAAAGGGGTGTCCTGGGTATGACACTAAACTGCATCTGATGGTGAGGCTTCAGTTCTTGGAAGTATGGAGTACCCCTTCATTGCCATTACTCCCAGTTCCACTCTGACCTGAAGTGGTAGTACTTATTAGGGTTCTATCTATAGGTCAAATAGATCTGTTTGAGAATTATTTGCATTAGATAGGTTTCTTGGTTTTAGTGGCATATCAACCTTTGTGGGTTATTTAATGCCAAAGCTATCTTTGTTGAAAAACAGCAGGGATACTATTTAATCTGTAACTAGGAGGATAAGGCTGTTTGTGCCTTTCCCATGCGCATTAGTCCAAAAGTGAATGTAATAGCGCAATTGGAGTTTGAACTTGCTTACTTTGAGGCTGTAGTCCAGCCCTTTAACCATTATACCATGGGGGATTCCCTGTATTAGATAGAAATACTTGATGCCATACAACTGTGTGCAAACAAATAATCATTGTTATTAAATTATACTACAACTGCTACTACTGCTAATGATAATAATAAACACTTAAGAGAATTGTATGTGTAGTGTCTCTGGGAAAAGAGACTGAGATGAGACACTCAACCACATAAGAATTGAATGCAGCAAACTGACTCTGAAGAAATAGAAAGGCAGATTTGACTGGGTAGTCATACTGTAGGGGATCCAAAAAGAATTTATTGCAATCTATAAAATTTGACTATACAGACAAATGATACTTGCACAAACCAGAACCTGTCCTGGAAGATGAGACACAGAATTCTCAGGGATTTTGAGATAAAAATGTATAACCAAGACTTGGAATCATCATCATCATCATGTCGTGCCGCCAGCACTTCTCCCTATCGTTCATCGCCTCTGGCAGGTCTTCAGGGCTACATGTGCTGTATGTATGTATGTTCGAGCTGGTTGTCCTGCTTTTGCCCGGCCATATGTGGGGGTCCATAGGAGTACATCACTTATGAGCTTGTCCCTGCTTCTCAAACAGTGTCCTGTCTGTCTGGTTCATCTAACTTGGATAGTTTTTGAGATGGAAGGCAGGTGGCCGTATAGTTGGTGTTTTGTGGGGTGTTGCCTCCAGGACTTGTTCAATATTGCTCGCAGCATTCTTGTGCAGGACTTGGAATAATTGCTTCAAACCATATTAAAAAAATGATTTTGGCATTAGATAACCCAACAAGGGTTGACAAGCCATAAAATCAATCAACTAAACCTAATCATTATTGGATATTAAGTATCTGTTATGTGATGATTTTTTGTACTTTTAAAATTTCTAATTTCTCAAAGAATAACTTTTACTTTGCAGTAACGAGCTGATACTATACTCTAATCTCCCAGCAAATCTAGCGAAATGTTGGTCTGCAATCTCAGAAAAAAAAAGTTCTTCAGTTTCCTGCTAGTGCTGTATTCATTACAGTCTTACCCTTAAGTTAGCATACCCTGAACAATTTTTCACCCTGTTGGCTTGGGTTGTAGAATACACCGACTACATCTGTGCAGAGGGGTAGGACTTCCCCAATGAGTAGCCTGGATGTAACACTAAACAATCTGTTGGTTAGTCTCCAGTTATGCTGGAGCTTTGGGGAATGCAGAGTACTCTTTTACTGCAATTGCTCCAAGGTTCACTCTGGTCCGGAGTGGTGGCACCTGATAGGGTCCTATCTATTAGTCAAATAAGACTAAACTGTGTACTTATTCTAAACTGTTTTTCCATTTAACTGTGTGTAAACAAAAACTGTGTACTTAGTTTAAATGTCAAAACATTTCTATTTCAAACAATTCAGTTTAACGTGTGTGGTTATACTAAACCGAATTGCTTGAAATAGAACTGTTTATATGTATAAAAACAAATAATCTACAATCGTTGATATTCCATAAAACCAAACCAAACCAAACCAAACCCAACCCAAACAATTTTACGTGATAATTTTTCAATAAAAACTGTATTGTCTTCTAAACCAAAGATATAGAATTTTATTATTTAGTTAAAAATTATACAAACAGAATATTATTAGGCATTATTTATTACCACACTCTACAGCATTAAAAATCTGTGTGAAATAGTGGAGTAGTGAGTATAAAGGCTCATGACACACTTGGTGGACACCTACAGAAATGGTGATTGACATAAAAGGTGACTGTACTCATGCGGCGAAATTGATAATGAAATAGGAAAACAAAAATAAGGAATTATGAGTGGGTGTCTGTTCTTTGATTGGTTGAAAAAAATCACATGACAAGAAGAGGTGAAAAGCTATTTGGGGGTGGGGTGGGTCAAGGATTTGGCCTCAAATGAAGTAGTTGAATTTCAAAGACCTTATTTAAAATATCTTTTGGGGCTTTGAGCCCTTAGGGACTACCATAGAATTGAATTTGTAGAAAGAGTTTCTCTTCCTCTGGAATATTTGTTGGAATCAAACTCACTAAAAAGTATTGGCTCTTTAAAATAAAAATATCTTAATCAAGTGGGAACATAAAATAATGAATATGTGTTTGTCAACTTCTTTTGTCACCCAAACAGGAACAATAATCAATGACTTTTGAAACCCGTTTGGAACTAATCAGGACAAACTTGAAGTTCTCTGACAATATAACATTGCAAACTCAAAATGATAATTTTGAATCCAATGGATTATTCCCTCACAGGTTTGAATCCTGTTCGTAGCGCCATGTAGAATATTGGTCAGCTCGCAACCAGCAGGTAAATGAGTGCCTATTTGCCAAGAATATGTGGGTGAATAGACACCTCTCATGTAGATGTGTTGGGCAGGTCCATCCTAGTAAAGTGGACCAATCCACATGCTGCACAGGCATTCTCCCATAAAAGAGGTGCACTTAGTTGGCTAGCTTTTCCAAGGAGGCAGCCATGTTACTTTGACTGCTTCAGGTGAGTGCTGTTTATTATTATTCTTTTTTACATATATATATATATATATATATATATATATATATATACAAATAATTACCAAACCCTCTGCACAAGTAAGGTGCAGCACAGAGTCTATTTTTTAAGCAGAGTTTAACAGGTTTGAATTCAGTTTTCCTTCTCCTAGACTGGTTGCCATACCAAGGTTAAAGAGCCCAGTCTGCCCTTTCTTTTACCCAAATATGGGGGGTAGGGGGAAGAAGAGTTAAATTCAACTGAGAGACCAGGGTTCAATCCCAGGTTGAGTCATGCCAAAGACTCAAAAAAATGGTACGTGATGCCTCCTTGCTTAACACGCAGTGTTATAAAGTATGGATCAAATGAAAGGAGTAGAACCCTTTCCTATATCTTGATATCATAGTGATTGAAAAGAGAGCCTTTGGGTCATCCTTGACTACTGTCAGCCAACTATTGCTTACAGAGTTTCACTGCTGTGGAGTTTGGTAATAGATAATATCTAATAGTTTCTGTTTTGTATAATCTACAGAAATAATAAAATCTTTGGTTTTGAAGGAAATGAACTTTTTATTAAAAGAAATTGTTGGGGTTTTATTAATTTATTGCTGATGCTGCTTCTGTTGGGTCGGTGTAAAAAAAAAAGAATTTTTTTTAAAAACCAAATTTAAAGAAAAGAAAAAATAAGAAGATGAAGACTTACGTAAAAGAATTTTAAAAACTTTCTCTTTACTATGACCTGTCAAATTTGATAATTGAATTGTACTGTTGGCAGGGCTTGCAACACACAGACTGTATCCCCTACTGAAGGTTAAGACCCCCTCAAAAAGAGGAGTGTCCTAGATATGATTCTAAAATGCATCTGATGGTGAGGCTCCAATTCTCGAGGTTTAGGGAGTGTAGAGTACCCCTTCATTTCAATTACGCTAAGGTTTACTCTGACTTGAAGTGAGAGTACAAGTTAGGGTCCATCTATGGGTCAAATAGATCTAAACTAAGAATCAAATTTGTTAATCAAAATAAGGGCCAGTAGTATCTGCACATTGTTGTGACAGTTTGGTGTAAATGTTTGTGTGTTGAATGTCTAATGTTCTTCTGCCACCCCTTGGGTTGGTTTTCAGTAATAGCCCTCAATTTCTGTGTCTCAAGGACAAAAAGTCTGCAATAAATAAAAAAATAATTAATTCTTAGATTAAGAAGCCTCATCTCTAAAGGATTCCCAATAAAGACAATTACAAATTCGGTACGGACCTGACTATGGAAGACCAGATAAGGAGAACAAATAATTGGATTTATAAGACCAAAAAATCCAACCTTGATTGCTCTCGGGGCCCGTGGCACAGCGGATAGAAGCGTTGAGTCTCTACAGTTCCAGGTGAGCATTGTCAGAAGATAGCGGTTTCAATTCCTACCCAAGCCGGCCAGAGGTTTACTTGGTCAAAAATGTGGTGCGATAGACAACAACTATGGAAGGCAGTAATTACTGGGGATACGGTTACAAGACTCAGCATTCCTATCTGAGGTTGTGGTTAATCACCTGAAGAAGGCCAGAGGTGAAATCTGGCAGAAACGTAGTGAGAAGAAACGACAAAAAACCCAAAAAAACTACCAAGATGAGGACAAAAAGTCTGCAATAAATAAAAAGAAAAAAAAGAAAATTAATCCTCAGAATTTGACAGGCTAAAATATTCAAAAAATAAATAATGAGAACAAAAATATTATCATAAATCAAGAAAATAAAATATTTGAAATACTATATTTTTGGGATTATATCCTTTGTCTACCAAAGAATTTCTATTAATAACTGCCACATGACAATATCATTGCTACTGTGCCTTGTATAAAAGAAAAAGACATGAAGACCTAATTCTCTTTGCTCATGTCATGGCTTAGAACTAAGGAATTCTAGGATAGGAATCTCTTTCCATGGTGGAATTGTTACACATTAAACACAACACAACAAAAATAATACATGGTATAAAATGCTATAAGCTTACTTTCATACAATCAACTATATCTAATAATTTAACAAAACCAACAACTAAATATGTAAGTCTCTCATGAACTTTCATAACTCAGAGAAACTTTGCACGACTAGATGCCATAAAATGTATTTCTAGATGCACGTCTTCATGCATAAAAAAATAGGATGCAAAGAGAGTGAATGTTCTTTTCTATTTACTTTTGCTCAAGCAATAAAAATTGTGTTGTACATATTGTTTTTATATTGATTCTTGAGAAGAAATTACTTTTCTCCAACTGTATTACACTATATACAGAGTGTTTAAAAATTTTGGTATAATTTGAGATGTACAAAGTGTTTCATAAATATTTGTATTATTTCATAATTTAATAACGTGACCATTTCTCATTCAAATGATCTCAAATCAGCTCTACAACTCTCCCCCCCCCAAAAAAACCACTTGAATCCAAGAAGGCCCCCATTATTTTCATTCACTCTTCAAGTAATCCTGCTGGCTCATGACTTATCACTCTTTAGCTTAAGTGAGTACACCCTATCGTGATATGGACAGTAGATGAAGACTTGAGTGCTGGTCAGTTTCCTATCTCATTCTGTCTACTGGCCAACTGCACACTATTGCTCTCTCTCACTGCTACTGCTCTGCAACCCAGTCAGCTGGGGCTGTTGAATACACCGACTGCATCTCTGCAGAGGGGTAAAACCTGACCAATAAGTATCCTGGATATGACGTTAAACCATCTGATAGTGAGGCTCCAGTAATGCTGGAGCTTTGGAGAATGTGGAGTACCCGCTTCATTGCCATAGCTCTCAAGTTCAATCTGACCAAGAGTGGTAGCACCTGCTTGGGTCCTATCTATGGGTCAAATAAATGACTGATGTTATTGTGACTGTTTTATGGCAATACTTGAAATCATTTGTGTGCAAAAAGAGATCAGGTTCGTTTAAGAATGTTATCTAGAAAATGTGTTTATACATATATATTTAATATATATATATATATATATATATATATATATATATATATATATATATATATATATATATATATATATATGATTTGTAAACAGGATTTGGCACTAAGTAACCTACAATGATTGATATGCCATAAAACCAAACCAAACCAAACCAAACTAAAACTGCTATTGCTCTATCTAGTGGTCAACCCCTGACTGCTGGTCTCTCAATCTGCCACTTCAGTAACACTTGACTGCTTCCTTTGAATATATGGGGCTCTGACTTCCAGAAAAGAAAACCACTTTTCTCATGTAGACATCCCAGAACTAGAAAACCTTACAAAATGTGATCCTTGTCTACTGGCCTCTGAACATAAAAGTACCAAAGACTTCAGTTTATAATAAACATTAAAAAGAATGATCTTTTCATTCCAATCAAGAAATTCTTCTCTTTCTATTTTAATCTCTATTAAAATTGGCTGGAGCTGTCGAATACTCTGACTGCATCTCTGCAAAAGGGATAAGACCCACACCAACAAGTGTCCGGGACATGACACTAAACTATCTGATGGTGAGGCTCCAGTCTTGAAGCTTTAGAAAATGGGGAGAACTTCATTGTTAATGTTCCCAGGTCCTCTCTGGCCTGGAGTGGTAGCACCTGATAGAGTCCTATCTATGGTTCAAATAGAAGTTTGACATTTAAACTATGTGCAAACAAATAGTTTATGCTAAACTGAATTATTTGAAATAGAACTGTTAAATCATTTAACAGTATGTAAACAAATGACTGATGTTTAATTGAATTGTTAGGGATAAATAGCAATACTTGGAACCATTTAACTTTTTTTGACTTATGTTTTCAAATCATACATATCTAATACATACGAATAAACTGGATTTAGCATTAAATTATCTTCAATGGTTGATATGCTATAAAACCAAACCAAACCAAACCAAACTACTAACCTATGAGTTTGAGTGCTTTATGTATAGAAGTCACAGCTCTAACAAACAACAATAATAACAACACTTACTGGCTCGGCAGTCCCAGTCTAGTGTCCAGCTGGCAGACGAAAAATAAAACGGACCACACTAAACAGGCTGGTATATATTCACGCTGATATAGCCATTCTTGGGCTAGCAGCCAATCGCTGCCCAGGGAATAGACTCAACCACATGCACATGATGGAATGCCCGGGTGGCCATAAGACCTTTTCCCTTCCCCAGTTCTGGGAGTTCACTTCTGCGTGTAACACATCTGAGTGCTGACTCACTGTCTATACAATAGAACTTTGACATGGTGCTGTGAACAGGATTCCACCTGGTTGGCTGGGAGAGCATGTTCATCAAGTGAGCATATCTGCCACCTCTGCCAAGATTTATGCACAGACATTCTCTAGCAAGGAGATCACAAGGGACAGTCTTCATATGTGGACCATACGATGCTCAAGGAACTGGGCATCAAGACTATGGGTGATGTGCTCGCCATACTCAAGTTGACTAAAGAACCTTCAGTACCACTGGCTAGTTACATAAGACCACCAACTACAAAAATTCCTCAACTCAGCTCGAAAATGACCTCACAACAGTTCTGGAAATTCAGGATAGACTGGGATATATTCACAAAGATGACCAATCTCCCCATTACACAGACCAATATCCAGCTATATAAGTGCGTTAGCAAAGCCATCCAAAATTCCATCATCAGTACATATCCTGAGTTTTTCAACGTAAGCCCTGACAAACTACTTGGACATGCTCGAGGTCCTAGTCACACAGAAGTCAAATCCCATGGTTCACTGGATCTCATTTTCATTGATCGTTCAAAGCGGTAATGAGTCCATTCAAAATTACTTAGTTTGGCTGTGTCAGGAGCACTGGATTGTCCCAATTGTAATCATGATCTGTCCAACCTATATATCAAGGACCAGTTCATTTGGGGCATAGCTAACGATGCTCTGCAGGCAGACATGCTTGCCAAAGGGAAGTTGCTGAAGACCTTTGAGCAGAATATAAGCCATGCCAAAGCGTTTGAAATGGCTATACGAGATCAAGACAAAATATCTGGTGCCTCAAACATAGCAGGGCTGCAGATGTCAGCATATTGCTTACAAAAGCGGGTCCAAAATGTAGCCGAATCAACAGCGACCCACGAACATGAAAGGACCATGATGAGAATGAAACCCTGCCAGAACGCGTGTAGAAGTTGCGGTAGCTCCCAGCATGGTGGAGCTAAATCAGGTAACAGGTCATGGATCTGCCCTGCATAGGGTCAGACATGCAAAGCGTGTGCCAAGCAAAACCACTTTGAGAGGGTCTGCCAATCAGAAGGTAACAAGAGACGAGGTGCAATACATTGTATTGAAGATGAGGAAGCTGCCATGGATGCACTCCTTGCACACATGGTTGAGTCTATTCTCTGAGCAGTGATTGGTTGCTAGCCCAAGAGTAGCTGTATCAGCATAAATATATAGCAGCCTATTTAGTGTGGTCCATTTTATTTTTCGTCTGCTAGCTGGACACTAGACTGAGACTGCCGAGCTAGTAAGTGAAGTTATTATTGCTGTTTGTTAGAGCTTTTCCCTTCCTCAGTTCTGGGAGTTCACTTCTGCGTGTAACACATCTGAGGGCTGACTCACTGTCTATATGGTAGAACTTTGACATTATGCATATACATTGAGGCGCTCGTAGTGTAATGGTTATTGTTGTAGGAAATGGACATGGCGACATGAGTTGAAATCCTGGATGAAGCGGATTGCATTTCACACAGCACTAATACCCTTGGGAAAGATATGAATCCAATTATTCTCCCTCCAGGTATGGATAAATTGCAGTGCAGACTGGGTTCTTTAGCCGTGGTTAGAAAACCAATCTAGGAGAAGAAAACTCTAAATTCCGCTTAAAAATTGACCTTGTGTCACATCTGGGATTGGCAAATATGTACATATAAAAAAATATATTTATGATTTATATGTATGAAAAAAATTTTAAAATGCATTGTAATTTTTTTGTGGGGGAGGTGTGAAAGTCCCCATGGCGTAATGAGTAAAGTCCTGGACTGTGGCCTGGAAGTAAGCAAGTTCAAACTCTAGTTGCGCCATGACGTTCACTTTCAGACCAATACCATTGGGGAATCCGCTTATTCCTACCAGATATGGGTTAAATAGTGTCACTGCTGCTATTCTACAAGAATGGCTTTGGTGGTAAACAACCCACGAAGGTTGATGTGCCATTAAACAAAAAACCCTAGGTTCTTCAGCCTTGATGAGGCAACTAGTCTAGGAGAAGGAAAACTCTGAATTCAAACCTGTTAAACTCCGCTTAAAAATTGACCTTGTGTCATATCCTGCCCGAGCGGAGGGGTTGGGTAAATATGGTAAATAGATTTTTTAAAACTATATTCGTCTCTATCTTTCGTTCGATATTTTCTTATTAGCTACTTTTTAGGGCGATAAATAACAATGGTTTCTTATTTTCAGAACCGTATAAGACGGTCACATGTCTTATAGAATTTAAAAAACCGTTCAGAACCTTGTGTCATATCCTGCCCGAGCGGAGGGGTTGGGTAAATATGATTAAACAAAAAACCCAAAGAAACTAAATGACATTTTCTTTTCCTTTTTATATTCAATCCTAATTTTTATACAGAATTAGATATAAACATGAATTTTTGAAATTTCCTGCTGACTCTGATTTTAAATACATTAAGTAAATGATAAAAAAACTCTTTTTTTTCATATACGATAAATTTGATAATAAATAATACCTAATAATATCCATTTTGATTGTAGACAAAGGTATAAACATACAAATTATACAAGGTGCTACATAGGGAAATTTAACACCTTTTTCATAAAATGCCTCCCCCAACCTCACTATATATATATATAGAGAGAGAGTAAGTTAGCCGAGCATAGCACAGACACACCCATTAGTGCTTAGTCACAGTTATTTTCTTGCCTACGCAAACATCAGACCAAGCTCTTGATCTGATGATAGCATGGTTAAGAAAGTAACAGTCACCGAGTGCCATTGACTCTGTGTTTACGCTGCCTCGAATTAGGTCTACAAATGTTTTATCAGTGATATTGAGCACTCTTTATTTATGAATATAGTAAACAATTATATATATATATATATATATATATATATATATATAAAATGTGGATCTGTGTTTTATTATTTAATAATTTAAAGAAAAATTAACTTGTCTCAATGCAGTCTTAACTTAGTTATATATGCTCAACCACTAATATCAAGCTCACTTCATTCTTTATATATATATAGAGAGAGAGAGAGGCAGCATTTTCTCTTTTAAACGTGTCTGATTAAATAAAACTCACCATACGTTATCCCAAATTCAATACTGTTAGACTCGTAATCTATAACTTCTCTCCTTCAACTCTTTACCCTCAATATGACCAATACAGTGTACCAATTTAAATGTCTACTACAAGAAAGCTTCTCCAATAACGTACCTACATCGGTCTAACTACTATAATTCTTTTGAGGCATTTAACACTTCATCTATCCGACAATAGTTCCATCTCTCAACACCTTAAAACACATTTTCGTCCCTCCTTGAAATATAGAAAAATTCTAACTGTAAACACCTCCATATTACACAAAGAAAAAAACAAACAAACTAAAGCCCCAAATTCTTGAACCTCTCTATATAAGGATTATAACATGAGGGCATATGATATTACCATTTATACAAAATGGGAGTTGAGGTTGTAGAGTTCTGTTGCCTCTTGTTATATTAAAAGGAAGAACAAATGAGTTGACGCAGATATTGATAGTTTTCAATTTGGAAGTTTTATTAATAGCTTTAGACGAAAGGAGCCCTTGTGCTGTAAGTCGCAGGTAGAAGGAAACGGTTGTAAATAGCTGAGCCAGTATCAAGACGCTGTCGTCAGGACAGGAATTAAAATGCTGAAGTTAAAAGCAGGAGTTGAAATGCTGGCGTCAGGACAGGAATTAAATTGCTGAAGTCAAAACAGGAGTTGAGATGCTGTCGTCAGGATAGGAATTAAAATGCTGAAGTTAAAAAAGGAGTTGAAAAATATCCAATTTGTTTCTCCGACCGAGGATCTGTTGGTTTAGAAGGAAATATGAATAATGAAAGAATAATTTCCCGGACACCAACGGTCCATAAATTGGGTGAGGTCTCCTCATGGTGCTTAGCGGACTGCTCGAAGTGTGTGAGAGAGAGCGAGTCAGTAAAGAAGAGAGAGTGTGTGTGTCTCTCATGTTGGCTGGGCCTTCCTGCTGCTAGGAAGCGAAGAGAGATAATGTGTGCTCTGTCATGTTGACAAGTCTGTCCTGCGCGAAGGACCTGCGTGGAAGAGGGTGAAAGAATGTTACCTCGCCTTTTAATAGTTGCCCGGGAAAGTGACCCGAGCAGAATGGCATGAAATATTCTCATTGGTCGAAAATATGAGTTCGGAACCAAAACAGTCAAAATATTCCTACGCCAGACAATAATTTGAAATTCTTTCTGCAACAGGATTAACAAACCGTCTTTAAACAAGATCAACTTCAAATATAGAAGCCATTTTCTAAAATGCCTTTTACACTTTTCCAGCCAATTTTCTTCTTATCTCAAGTAAAATTCTTTTCTTCCATAGATTTCCCTCCCACTTGTTATTCTTCCTAGTCTTTATATAAATATATATGACTCATCATTATGTTTGCTCTTTTATTATTTGTCCCCCAAAAAATGGCTTCAGAGGGGACCAAAAGTTCTTGGAGGGAAAATACAACACTTTTTTAAATTTATTCCATCCAATAGGGAAACGACTTATACGAAGACTTGAATGGATCAAAGATAGAATAGGTAGACATGAAATGTCTGTCCTATTTAATTAAACATGTTCAATGTGTGTGTGTGTATATATATATATATATATATATAGAGAGAGAGAGAGAGAAGAATATACTGTATGTACTTAAATAATGAACAATCCCTAATTTTCATCCAGAGAAAGATGTTTTTCATATATTACATGTACTGAACAATTCCTAATTTTTAGCAATGCTAGACTACAGAAATATTTCTTAAACATTCACTGACATAAAGAGAAAATATTTAAACACTTATTTATACTTTCAAAACTACTGTAATACTATCATAATCAGTGCAATACTGTAAATAAACGATGTAGTGTAGACCTTGATGTAGCCTATCATGTTTACTTGGAAGGAGGTGCCCGTGGTGTAGTCGTTATCGCTGTAGGAAATGAACACGGCGATACGAGTTCAAATCCTGGACGATACTGATTGCATTTCACATAGCACTAATATTCATACCTTGGGAAAGGTATGAATCCAGTTATTCTCCCTCCAGCTATGGGTAAATAGTAGGACAGACTAGGTTCTTCAGCCTTGGTTAGGCAACTAGTCTAGGAGAAGGAAAACTCTGAATTAAAACCTGTTAAACTCCGCTTAAAAATTGACCTTGTGTCATATCCTGCCCGAGCGGAGGGGTTGGTAAATAGTATCATGTTTACTTGGATATTCCAGACATTCTAAAACCTCACACTGTTACCCAGGTAATATAATGATTATATATGTGATTATAAAAAATGTAAAAAACGCCAAGTGTAAGTAATCAAATTGTAAACAATGTTAAGTAAAAACTATATTATCTTAACTCAAAACCTTCGTTTAGGTCTAGACAATGCCGATTGAAGTTACTGTGAGGTTAAGCCGAGAAACAAGGCAAACTTTGACGTTTCAAAAACTTATCTTGTGTAATAAACGACTCTTGGTTTTTGAGACAACAAAACGGTCTTTAAAAGTCGTCCATTGCATGAATATATACGCTAGGGATTAAAAAAAAAGTTTTTCTTGTTTATGAACAAAGGAAGTTTGAAAATTCTATAACATGAAATATATGTTGAAGGTTGATCAATAATTTATTTCTATGTTTTATAGATAGCGTTGCCTTTATGAAGAAAATACGAATTTATTATTTCTGTAAAAATTCTATTTACCTGGTATCAACTGTGTTTTTGGATTTCCTTGTGGCAATCAGTCATTGGATGAAATTTGAATTCTCAACCATTTTTCGGGAACGAGGCTGTCTTGAGATTTTTGAAGATTGAGCGGTTTTCCTTCAGAAGAGAAAAACTTTTTGTTTGAAACAGATCAGGAAATTTTCTCTCTCTGCCGAATGTTAAATGGTGTAAAATTTGTGCAAAAGCGAATTGGTCTGGTTTTGTACTACCGGCGACTAGAGAAGTTTGCAAGTAAAACCATTCCTTTAATTTTTCCTTTTATTATGAGAAAAATTTGGAAAAGTTCTAAATTCTTGCATATTTAGAATCAAACATTTCCACCACCTGAGTGTGGTCACTTTCTCTGGAAGAGAATATGAATTTAAAAAAAAATTACCTGTTTGATATCAAAAAGAACTACAAAGCAGAAATTTGTACCAATCTATTTGCAGGTGTAATATATGTTCGGAATAACATATATTTATTTTGATTTGATACCTGCTCCAAAATAAGGTACACGACTTTATTTCCTAAGAAAACCTTCCAAAATATTTGAGCAATTGTTTGGAGAGAAAAAAAAACGAAAATAAATTTTGTGAGTTGTTGACATATATTTGTGGAGCATGCCAGCATTGTCGACAAAAAAGTCGAACCTGAGAACCTGCTGTCCAAGGTCCTAAGAAGAAGAAAGGGGTAGCAGCTTTAACCTTTGCGAGGCCAAGAAAGAGGGGAAGCCGCAATGCAAACTATTTGCCTTATTGTATAGTTTATTCTTATCTTTTTTCTTTTTTGTATT
Organism: Sepioteuthis lessoniana; assembly: GCA_963585895.1. Taxonomy (NCBI): domain Eukaryota; kingdom Metazoa; phylum Mollusca; class Cephalopoda; order Myopsida; family Loliginidae; genus Sepioteuthis; species Sepioteuthis lessoniana. The sequence goes on from CAUZXS010004489.1 coordinate 171,714, forward strand.
TTCTCCGATGAATCTTGGCGCAACGAAAGATCGAAATCGTAAGTTCTGACCAGAATTGCGCCGTCAACAACCGCGCCGACGAAACGCTAAATTCAAACCTGTTAAATTCCGCTTTAAGATTGACATTGTGTTGAATCCCATTTGTGTAGAGGAGTTGGGCAAATACTTATCTTGAGGAATTTGTCTCAGACGAAAGATCGAAACCAGAAAATGTAGTTGTAAATGTGTTTTTTTTTTTTCATTCGCTTTTTTGGTCTTTGTTAAAAACTCACATGTGGACTTATATGTATTAAGCCACCTTTTATTTTTGTTTGCTGTAAATAGATTGCCCGTGGTGTAATGGTTATCGTCGTAGGAAATGGACACGGCGACACAAGTTCAAATCCTGGACGAGACTGATTGCATTTCACATAGCACTAATACCCTTGGGAAAGGTATGAATCAAATAATTCTCCCTCCAGCTATGGGTAAATAGTTGGGCAGACTAAGTTCTTCAGCCTTGGTGAGGCAACTAGTCTAGGAGAAGGAAAACTCTGAATTCAAACCTGTTAAACTCCGCTTAAAAGTTGACCCTGTGTCATATCCTGCCCGAGCGGAGGAGTTGGGTAAATATGGTAAATAGATTTTTTAAAACTATATTCGTCTCTATCTTTCGTTCGATATTTTCTTATTAGCTACTTTTTAGGGCGATAAATAACAATGGTTTCTAATTTTCAGAACCGTATAAGACGGTCACATGTCTTATAGAATTTAAAAAACCGTTCAGAACCTAAGGACCATAAATCCAGATAAACTAAAGTAGACATCGTTCAAAAGATTTCGGGTTTCGAGTGTTTAAGAAATGGTATCATTTATTTTTACTGAATTTAAACCAAGTTAATTTCAATTGTTGTAGAATGGTACAAACTGACTTTTGTGTGTGTGTGTTTTTCCTAATATTTTATAACAAAAGGGCTGATAATATTACCACGTGGTACAAAAATGGCAGTTGAGGTTGTAGAGTTCTGTTGCCTCTTGTTATATTAAAAAGAAGAACAAATGAGTTGACGAATATTTTGATGGTTTTCAATTTGGAAGTTTTATTAACAACTTGAAACAAAAAGAACCCTTGTGCTGTAAGTCCCAGGTAGAAGTAAAACGGTTGTAAATAGCTGAGCCGGTATTAAGACGCTGTCGTCAGGAGAGGAATTGAAATGCTGAAGTTAAAAAAGAAGTTGAAAAATATCCAATTTGTTTCTCCGAGGATCCGTTGGTTTAGAAGGAAAGATGAATGATGAAAGAATGATTTCCCAGACACCAATGGTCCATAAATTGAATGAGGTCTCCTCATGATGCTTAGCAGACTGCTCAAAATATGTGAGAGAGAAAGTCAGTGAAGAAGAGTGATTGTGGTCTCTCATGTTGGCTGGTCCTTCTTGCTGCTAGGAAACGAAGAGTGAGAATATGTGCTCTGTCATGTTGACAAGTCTGTCCTGCTCGAAAGGCCTGCGTGGAAGAGGGTGAAAGAATGTTATCTCGCCTTTTTATAGTTGCCCGAGGAAGTGACCCGGGCAGAATGGCATGAAATATTCTCATTGGTCGAAAATATGAGTTCGGGATCAAAACAGTCAAAATATTCCTACGCCAGACAATGATTTGAAATTCTTTCTGTTACAATTTAAATAAAGTTAACATAGGCTGTTGAATTATTGGTTGACGTTTTTAAACAGTCAGAATTCAAACGGCGACGGTGTTAGCCTACGTGTGTATATTTGGTACACAACAATATAAACATCAATAAATAACCAAGTTAAATATCTGACTAAAACAGTTCCGGTTTATTTGAAACACACCAGTCAGCCTTGTCGAACAAACATCTTCTCAATGTAAATCTCATTGTCAGGTGTTCACGATAGCAGATATAATAAAATAGTCATTTCAAAATATATGCATACCAAAAAATAATTTCCATTCAATAAATGGATATGCTACGTTACCAGTTCCCTTTTCGTTGCTTTTTCTGGTATGTCAGATCTTAAAAACTCTTTTTAAAAATGTGTCCTATGCATGACACGAAACTGTATCTTATGGTGAAGCTCTACTTTTGGAAATCTGGGGAGTGTAGAGCACCCCTTCATTACTATTACTCCCTGGTCCACTCAGATTTGGAGTGGTTGTGTTACATATCCACGTCCAAAAATACGACGAAGATATTCACATGCATAAAATGTTCATACGCATATAGGAATCCGAAAACACCCGAAACACTTGACAACTTTCTTGGTTCAGGTACGAAACTTTTATTTACCTTTTTGAGTTTAAGGTTTGCCGACATGAGGAGAGAGAGATAGAGAGAGACACACACACACACACACACACACACACACACACACTCTCTCTCTTTCTATGCTGACTGTTCGTACATCGTCAGCTCTCAACTCACTGACCCAACCAACGCGCGGGCATTCCGTAGACCCCAACTGGTCTGGCCTCGCCCAGATCAAAAATCGTCTACCTTCTTCTAGCGTCGAATCTCAACTAACTGTTTTTATCAAATCCCAAAATCCTCAGCCCATCGCTTCCGGGCATGACGTCATTCACATCCCCAGTCTGATTTTCTATCTGAGTTTTTATTGTGACATCTGTGATTGTCACATCCTCCTCGCGCGCGCGGGTACACCTGCACTCAATGTGTGCACCTAACTAACCCATGCACTAAGCCGAAAGGTTCTCAGCCTAACTAAACCGAAAGATAAGATATACAAAACGAAAATTGATAATATAAAAAAAAAATGTCCTTCCGCAATTATATAACAGTTGTACCTGTAAGGATCTTATGCGTGGGTCAAATATCTGTTGAAAATTATTCGTATTTAGTAGGACCGTGTGCAAAGTGAATAAACAAAAGAGACAACTACACCATGTAAATATGAACGTACAATGAACGGTATTTCCTAACTTCTAGGTGTAAAATAACCTTGGACACGTTGACATGCCGTTAAAATCAATCATAATCATTTTTAGATTATCTTCACAAAAACCTTTTCCTGATGATGACCTAAAGACAAAACTAATGGATAACAATTAAAATAAATAATTATAAAGAATTGTTCATACTTGTTTTATCACTTTAGTCCATTTGTGTGTGGCATTTTCTCTTTTAAACATGTTTGATCAAATTGGATAGACAGTTCACTTCTCCCTATTTTATCTTTGATCCGTTCAAGTCTTCGTATGAGTCATTAGGCACCTAGATGGAATGAATTCAGGAAGCCGATATTTGTCTCTACCTCCGACCAGACTGGACTTGACACAGTCTTTTTTTTATTGTAGGGTTTTAGCGAAGGAGAGGTCGGACACGAGCCGAGGCAGGAGCCCCGCTGGACTTATGCTCATCATCGGCTCACTTAGTGCAACGGGAGCCAGATGAGCCAGCTGCTGGACTTGAACTCACTCGATATATTACTTGAGTACGACACGTATGCCTGTTCATAGCTTAAACTAGACCCGAGAGTCTAGTGCTAGGCAATGCTTGTCAATGACGAATTCATCCACCCGCAGGTGGCTCGGCCGAAACTGGGGGCCATTCAGCCTCGAATTTGACATTGATCTTGGCTTTGGGCCTCCGTCCGGCACGAATGTCAGTCAGAAGTCACGAACAGGCCCGTGGGCACGCATGAATTCAGAAAGGCACTGTATTCTTTCGCCCTCCATCGAAGAAACACGCATTCGGAGGACTTGAACAGATGAAAGATAAAATAGGCAAAAACGAAATGCCTCTATTATTTAATCAATCATATATATATATACATATATATATATATATATATATATCATTGTCAAAACAACATATGCACTGTTATTTCACGATGAATGTTCGTGGTGTTGTTACGGGTCCTAAAGGAATGTGTATTGGAGAGTCAGTTCTGACTGATTGTTCGGTTTCTGAAAAGAAAATAGACACAGTAGATTCCTTTTTGGTAAAAGGTGCCTTAACTCGTCATGTTACACTAACTGACATAAATTCAAAGAATTTTAATTTACTGCTATCTTTATTGCTTTTCCTCAACCAGACAAAATACAATTGACGAGATAGAGAGAGAGAGAGAGAGAGAGAGTCTAACAATTTTTTTTCTTGGTGTTCACACCTGAACTTTTCAGCCTGGAGATCACACTCTGTCTCCATCAAGACGCCATCCAATTTTTACAGCTTGAAATGTAAAAAAAAGTAATTAATTAATTAATCAATTTGTTCTTAATTTTCCTCTTCTTTTCTCTCGTTCAGATATCCCATTTTTAACTACCCTACTCCAATTTGAAACTGACTCATCTTTTTTCATATTCAGACCCTAAATATTATTTTAGACTTTGTCTTGGGGGTATCACCCCACTTCTAAAGATCCTTAGACTTAATTTAACCAGACCGTCTACATCACTTTAGAGGGCCCGCCTTGACAAATGGCGGCAACGCTGTCCTTTTTTTTTTATCATTTATTTTGTTTGTGGGCAGAGCAGTTATTTATTTATTTGTTGACCCGCACTTAAGATTCTTTATCCATGTCTCAGTTGACCGGGTCATCAATTTTTTTCTTTTTTTTCCTCACGTGGACTGTTTTTTTATGCACTCTTTTCCTCAAGGCTGAATTTTCTTCCATCTTCTCATTTCTAGCCCAAATAATCGATACCTTTAAACAGTGGGCCTTAGAGAAAACTGATTTTAAACAATATTAAAACATGAAATATGCCATTCCCCATAACATAATGTAACACACACACACACACACACACACACACACACACACACACACACACACACAGCATTTTCTATTTTAAACATGTTTGATTGAATAGCGCAGACACTTTGTGTCTGCCTATTCTATCTTTTAATCCGTCGAAGATTTCGTTTGATTTTTAGATGTAATGAATTTAGGAAGGCGCCGTATATTTCACAACATACACTCATAATGTAGTCTGCTATATTAAAAAGGATTTTTTTTTTAGGAAGGCGCCGTATATTTCACAACATACTCATAATCTAGTCTGCTATATTAATAAATAAAAAGTGCTCATTATTGATGATATAGCATATATAAGTTAGGATAGCATAGACACAGTGTCAACAGCACATATGACTTTGTTTCCCGCCTATGCTACTATAAGACCAAAACCTTGGTCTGATAAGCGTTATCCTCACGTATATAAATGTAAATTTCTGGACATTTTTCTCCACCCTGTCTGACATGAAAACAATTTACATCATGTTAAATCGCTGATACACTTGATCAACGTGCAGTATGCCTTATATGTACTAACAAACGTCTTTTATCATGGTGCTTTAAAAAACAATAATGATGATTTAACAAATAATACTGATTTTAAAACACAAGTTTTGATAAATCCTGTCTTATTCATTTGTAATTTTATTGTTTTTTAGCCTGAGTTTAGTTGTTGGTAGCGAGGGGGAAGTTTGTTTGTGTTTAGCGAGGAAGATGGGTGTAACGTATGTGTGTTTACGTTGTGTTGTTTCCTCGCTTAGTGTTGTTAGTCCCCTCGCTGAGTTTGTGAGAAATAAAAGGAGGAGGATGATGAAGAAGTAAGATGGCGATAGTCGAAATGGGTTTTTGTGAATAGGTTTTTATTTGCAGCATGGAATATTGGGTTTGCTTTTGGTGCTGCAAGACTCGTGGAGTTTAAGCTTGTTAGTATTGAGACGAAATTGAGTTATGAGAGGTTGAGAAGGTTGAGATGGCAGCGTGTGTCGTCGGACGTGTGAGGGATTGTGTTCGTTGGATTTTGACGAAAGACATTGTTGCAGTTGTAGGAATTGAACTTTGGATGTCACCGTGTAGTTTTGTGTGTCTGATATGCGTTATCTCCATTAAAGTGGACCAGAGGTGAATTTGAGAACTAGCGTGTCGAGAGCGGGATTACGCTCAGATCGACATTGCCAATTTTGGGGTGACATAAAGTTGTGCCTGTGCGAGGCATGTTGAATGCATCTAATTTATATTCAACTGGGATTCCTTGTAAGGAATCCATAAATTAGATGGGTTCCCTCGTGTATCCATGTTGCTGCTGCTGCTATTTTAGAGCTGCAGTGAGATGTCTGCACTGGGTGGCGTTGTCCAGCTAAAAAACATCGCTATTGAAGAACGGCCAATGGGACGTCTGCACTGATCGGCGCTCTCCAGCCAAAGAGAGTGTGTTTGGCAGCTTACAAGATCTGGTGGCCGGAAATGAAAGTCCGGGCTGAATAGGATAGGTCATCCTGATTGGGTGAAATTAAGTGTCGAATTAAATTGCGCGCCAAACCAAAATACGAATTTTCCCTTCCACTACAGTTTTATTTTCATAAATTAACAACCTCCATTATGTTAATATGCACGTTCAACGTTCGATGTGCATTATAAATCGGAACAAATGAAGCATAATACAGTTACAAGATATCTAATTTATATAAAGATTTTACCGAGGACCTGACTGCACCTCTGCAGAGGGGTAAGACCCCCCACCACCAATGAGTGTCCTGTATATGACACTAAACAATCTGATGAATATTTTTTAAACAGATCTATTTGACCCATTACTGAGACCCTAACAGGTACTACATTGTGGGTCAGAGTAGATCTGGGAGTAATAGCAATAAAGGGCTACACCACGCTCTCAACATTACCAGAACTGGAGTCTCACCATCAGATGCAGTTTAACCAGGACATAATTATTTTAAATCTCAAAACACAAAATTGCCCAGTTGGCTAGGGCTGTAGAATACACTGACTGCACCTCTGCAGAGGGGTAAGACCTACCACCACCAATGAGTGTCCTGTATGTGACACTAAACAATCTGATGAATATTTTTTAAACAGATCTATTTGACCCATTACTGAGACCCTAACAGGCGTTGTAGTTAACGTGCTGGACTGCGCTATCGTAGTAAGCAAGTTCGAACTCTAGTCGCGCTATTACACTCACTTTCTGACTAATACCCTTGAGAAAAAGTAGGAACCTCCCTATCCTCCCAGTTATGGATTAAATAGTACCACTACTATCCTTCTATAAGAATGGATTCAGCATTATATATTCCACGAAAGGTGATATGCCATTAAAGAAACCAAACCTAATGATTTTAAAATGTACGTTTTCATAAATAACCAGTCATTGTTAATTTTATTGTTTTATTCTATGTTTGTTAATTTTATTAACAATGATAAAATAAAACAATAAAATTGTTTCATTTTCATAAATTAGCAACAGTTTGGTAGATAACTTTTAAAAGAAAGTCAAAAAGTTATTTTTATTTTATTAAGTTTTAATGAAGGGTTGAAATTTTTCAGTGTGCGTTTGTTTATATTTCAACTTTTTTCATTGCCTTTGAAAAATACGTCACTTACAACAACAACAACAGACGCACTCGAGAGAAAACAAACACGAAATGAGAAATTAAGAACAAGTTGTTTTGTGACGACCAATAATGAAAAACAAAACATAAACACCCACAACGAAATATATGGTAACGAGCTTCATTTTCACTTAACATCATTCAGGTTTTAGAGGGAAAGGGGATTGTTTACGAAAGTCTGAAATCGGAAACAACTAGGGTCGTTTTTTTTTATAACTTTTTAAAAAAACTTGTTGCATGATTGCATATTGAAACTATCTTTAAAAAATGTCGCCGTGAACGCAGCTATTACGCTGTCCATTGGCCTAGTACTTTAAAACCCAGGTCGTGTCATGCCTAAGACTCAAAAAATGGTACTTGATGTCTCTTTTCTTAACACTCAGCATTATAAGGTGAAGATCAAGGGTAAAGGGGAGCAATCCAGTGAAAGGAGTCGGGCCCTTCCCAATACCTCGGTGTAGTAGCAAATGAAAAGGGAGCCTTCGAGTGGCTCTCGACTACGGTCGCCAACAAATATATACAGCCCACTTGGTATATATAGATACCAAATGGGCTGTAAAATACACTAGCTGCATATCTACTGAAGGGTGTGACTCCCACTGGATATGACAGTAAACTGCGTCAGATTTGGAGGCTCCAGTCTTGAACGAAGAATACCTCTTCATTAACATGACTTCCAACTCCACCCTGACTCGGAGTGGATCCAATCTATGGGTCAAATAGAATTATTTAATTATTTACTATTCTTAAAACCGTTTACGGGGGTGTCCTTGTGGTGTAATGGTTAAAGCGAGGGACTGCGGAATCGTAGTAAGTGGGTTCGTACTCCAGTCGCGCTATTACGTTCACTTTCGGGCAAATACCCTTGAAGGTATGAACCCCCTTATCCTCCCAGCTATGGGTTAAATAGTACCACTACTATTCTTCTAGGGAAATAGCTTTGGCTTTAAATAACCTACAAAGGTTGATATGCCATTAAACAAAGAAACCAAACCAAACCAAAACCGTTTACATGTGAGTAAACAAATGACTGATATTAAATAGAATTATTAATGCTAAATAGCAATGCTTGAAACTATTTCACTGTGTGAAAACAAATGAGCTTTGGCTTGGTTTAAAATGTTACCAACAAATTATTCGTTTATAGATCATATATATGGGATTTGGCATTGAATAACCTACAAAAGTTGATAGGGCACAAACACTATCAACCAACACCACTGTGAGAATTTAATTCCTTAAAGAAGAGCAGCGTTTCGCTGAGGTGATGAATCAAGCAAAATTTAGTACACGAACACGTCCAGATACGTTGCAACTTCTGTTTTCTTTTTTTTTTTTTTTTTTGTGATGCAGACAATTTGAGTCATTCGTTGCCGAGCAGAAATGGTATATGCTGGTGTTCATCTTATGTTGTTGACGGAAAGAAATCTGGAGCCACGGATGAACATCAAGGTTTGTGTGAAGATTGGTAAAAGTACTTGTGAAACGCTTGACCTATTGGTATGCTTGATGCTCAGTAAGATATTTAATCTAATCCCGACTCAGCATCTGTATATCCGTGATATACTAACACTGAACACAACATAAGGAAAACAAGATAAACTACATTTGTGCAAGTAAGAATATTTAACCTTTTATGGTTTAAAAAGAAAGAATAAACAAAGGTGTCCTAATAGCTAGAAATATATTGTTCCATGAACCGGGAGTATGTGGAGAGGTTCAAAATGGAAATAGGCTTACTTGACAAGTGTAGTTAATATCGTTATGTGGGACCCTGGCTGAGTAAGAGACAATCTTTTCACTGTTTAAAGAACAGATCCATAAGACGTCGAGAGAGAGTTTTTGGAAATGTCATGTAACACCGCACAAGGCACTCAACGGACACGCCCATTCTCTGAGGGGGACAATAGTTTGTTGTTTTTCTACAGCCAATTAAAAGTGGCTTACTGGGTTTTGAGCGCTACAGAAGGTTCAAGGAAGTGCGAGATGTATATACTATTATACAAGAAGTGGTCTGCCAAATCCATTAAGGACGGATTCAAGTGTGGACAAAGCGGTAACTTTGGTGGCTCAGATTGAAGATTAAATATACGACTGTTAGCAAAAGAACTGAATAGGAATGGAGGAAACAGTGCGGTCGAGGTTGATATTTCCTCAAAGACGACGCCTTGGAACTTGACTGATGAGCAGAAACAACAAGCCCAGTCGGCTGGGGCTGTAGAATACGCCAACTGTATGTCAGCTGAGGAGTAAGTTTCCCTCTACAAACGCGTGTCCTGAATATGACAATAAACTTGCACGCAGTCCTGGAACTTTGGAGAATGTGGAGTAACTCTTCATTGCCATTACTCCTCGATCCACTTGGACTCGTAGTCGTAGTACCTGTTAGGGTCCTATCTATGGGCCAAATACAACTACTTTTAGCAATACTTGATATCATTCAACTGCGTGCAAACAAATCAGCCCTACCTCGTGTGAAAATAAATTTCTCTACAAACTATTAGCCTACAAATCACTGGATCAGTCCGCTGAGTAAGACCCCCCCATAATGATTGTCCTAGATATGACAATAAACAATCTGATGGTGAGGCTTCAGTAATACTGGAACTTTGGGGAATGCGGAGTATCCCTTCACTACCATCGCTCCCAGATCCACCCTGACACGGGGTGGTAGCACCTGATAGCGTCCTATCTTTGGGTTAAATAGAACTGTTTGACATTTAAACTGAGTGCAAGCAAATGACTTATGCTAAATTGAATTATTTGAAATAGAACTGTTTGATCACTTAACTGTCAGTAAACAAATGACTGATGTTTAATTGAATTTTTAGTGATACATAGTAATACTTGAAAACATTTAACTGTGTGCATACAAATGATTAATAGAAAATTGAATTATTCGTATTTGATAAAAATAAGTGAAACCCTTTAACTGTGTGAAAAAAAGCACAAGCTTGTTCAAAAATGTTATCAACAACATGTGTTCAGAAATCATATATTTAATATATATCCATAAAAAGGATATTGCATTAAATAACCTACAATGGTTGATATGCCATAAAGGCAAACTAAATCAATGCCTACAAATTACACACATACACACAGAGAGGGAATTTGGCTTTAAATAACATACCAGAGGTGACATACCATTAAAAACAACCAAACCAAACCAAAATAAATAACCTAACCCAAGAAAATTTCCAGCAATGACGCTATCGTTTCATGAAATACAAAGCTTTACAAGCTTTGAAGGTGACAGCAGCCAAACGTGACCTAGTAAACAAACTTCGCTTTTACAGGACCATTCTGGGAAGAAAATTTCCATACCTCGTGAGTGTGTATATATATATATATATATATATATATACACATCCTTTCCTGTAGAATACACTGACTGTATCTCTGTAGAGGGGTAAGACCACCTCCTTTTAACGAGTGTCCTAATTATGACATTAAATCGTGAGGTTCCAGCCTTGGAGATATGGAGAATGTAGAGTACCCCTTCATTGCCATTGCTGCCAGGTTCACTCTGACCCGGAGTGTTAGCACCTTGAAAGGGTCCTATCTGTGAGTCAAAAAGAACAAACTGTCCAAACAGATGATTGATGTTAAATTGTGACTGTTATATAGTAATACTTGAAACCATTTAACTGTGTGCAAACAAATGAGCTCAGGCTTGTTTAAGAATGTTATCTAGAAAATGTGTTTACAAATCATATATATATATATGCATCAAGAAGATTTGGCATTAAATTACCCACAATGGTTGATATGCTATAAAAGCCAACCAAACCAAATCCTACGTATTCAATGTATATGTAAAAAGAGGATCTGGTATTAAATAACCTACAAGGGTTAATATGGCATAAAACCCAACCAAACCAAATATTCTGTCCTCGTTATAGCATTAAACTATCTAATAGTGAGGCTCCAGTTCTGGAGTTTGGGGAATGTGGAGTACGCCTTCATTACGATTACCCTAAATTCCGAAGTGTTAGTACCCGATTGTAACATATTGACCCTCGACCGAGCCGTCAATCAAGAGATGCACCTGTGTAAATAAGCGGAAGAACAGCAGAAGCAGATGAATGTTAAACAATAATATAACCAACACACAGACGGCTTGAGTCAGTTGGAGACAAGATGCCGAATTGAGAGCCAGCGGCAGACAGAGGGCTTTGGGCCCTCAGTGACCCACGGTTGAGCAACCCAGCCAAGATGAGGAAGAAGTACTGCTATGGTCGAAAGAAGAACTTTGGATCAAAATAACAGTCTGTCCCCGTCTCCAGCCCATCTCTCACACACAACCAACATCACCCTTTCGAGAATAAAGTGTGAGAGATTATATTTTTATAAAGAAGTGTGTTCGTTCGTTCATTGAAGTTTGATTATGTTACGCATATATCTGTATACGTATATGTATATGTATGCGCCTATACAACACGTTCTGATCCCATCTACGGGCCAAATTGATTTACTAATTATCATAATTGGTTATTTGAAACCATACAGCTGTGTGCGAATTGTTAGTATTAGATAGGAATACTTGATAAATGGAATTACAGATGTTGAATAAAAATACCATCTGTGTGCAAAGAAATGAGCTCTGGATCATTCAAAAATGTTACCTACAAACTATTTCCTCACAAATTGTGTGTGTGTATAAACATTGGCATTGAATAACCTGTAAGAGTTGATATGCTACACACGCTCGCGCGTCTATTAGTCTCATTTTTGTTAGTTTCATGTGATTAAAATAAAAATACTATCTTCAAAGGAAACTTGATTGTATATTATTAAAAAGTACATAAAACTTGTAATAATGAGACTTGCTGCAGAGGTATGAGTAAACTTTGATTCATTTCTAATTTTTATCCTGCACTCCAGGTCGATTTGTTTATTTCATTGTCTTATTATATACAAGCAAAAGTATTCGGTCTTATTTTTTAAAAACATAATCTCCTCCTTTGGTAATGCACTTAGTTCGGTGTGTAATATTTATCCAAACTTGAAAATTCATCTAACAAATGATGTACCAGGTAACAGGTTTACCGATCCACAACATACATGCAATTACGAACCGATCCAGGCGACCTATCAAACCAGACGCTGATTTAGCACCTACAGAATCGGATAGGCAAAATGAAGGGCAAAAATGAACAACAACTATAAGAATAATACGGAGACCAGATGAATAAAGCTTAAGAAAAGGAAGGAAAGAAACCTATCCCCACTCTCGGCTTTATTTTCAAATCATCCATTTGAAATATCGGACAAAATTCACCCACTTTGTAAATAAAGACAACACAGGAACTATATAGGTAAGGAACCCAAAAGAAAACTTGGTGCAAGAGACAAAAAGACAACACAAAAGGAATACACTTCCTGATCGCTTGTCTTAAACTCTTTCTTTTTGTAGAGCTGTCACTTCTTTGTCTCGCCTCAACAACCCGCTCCTTCATACTGTTCCTAAAACGTGCCCTGTTTCTCGGTGAACTGTCCACTTTCTTTTAAAAGGCCGGTGTTACTCAAGTTCTTTTTTACACTTCCCCCAACGTGGCAGTTCTCGCCAATAAGTAGAAAAGAGGACAGAAAGAATTCGCGTTCGTCGCAATCTATATAACTTATAACAAAATTATAGAGATAAAAAAATAAACAAAAATGAAACGATTAGAAAAATAGAAAGATAAGGGTATGGCAATGATTTCCGGTCTACAATCTTGGTCGGAAGAAATGAAAATGTATTTCACTGAATAATCGCAAAGGAAACTATTTGAAACAGCCATTTAACTTCTCTGGGCCCACTCAATATATCTATAATTTTCTTTATTTGCTTGCTTGCTTTCTGTGGACTCAAGCTAACAGACTAAACGTGGTGAAACCCCTTTCATCTTAAGGAGTGTTTAGGATGGAAGATGGCTTGGGATATCAACCCAATTAGATACCATTCAAATGTAGACAAGAACTTTTTGAGAAAAATTTATAAGGGAAGTGTAATTCTTCAAGAGAGCAAATATAACTGACATCTGCAGGAGTGACACCAGTCCTAAAAGGACTCGTACTATTTGGTTAATAGGTCCAATCTTGATTGAAAAAAAATGTCTTGTCAATTCCCTTAACCTTTCAATGTTTTAAAGGTATCTTTTTTTTGCGGGGGAAAGAAGTGCCCGGAATATTTGAGCTCATAATTGATCAGGAAGGTCTAATTCGTTCAGAAAGCAAATAAAACCGCAATCGTAAGGCGCGTTACCCAATCATTCGCAGGGATCATTGGGGGCTTTTGGGTTGGGGAGGAGTAGGAAATTAATTAGACTGAATTGGTTGTGGGAAAGCAAGTACACTACACACATTTTGTAAAACAAAATTCATTGTATTTTTATCTCTGGCAACACTAGTGTGTGTGTGTGTGTATGCATATATATATATATATATATATATATATATATATATATATATATATATATAGTGCAGATTTTTATTCAGAAGGTACTTTATCCTATTTATTATTATTATTCAACTTGTTTCTAGATACCTGCTCATAGGCTTTTCTTAAAAACCAGCATCTTCGGCAGATGAGCCATACGTTGTCGATAGAGAAAAATGAAAACGTTTTCTGCCTGTACTCTGGGCGCAGACGGCGGCTCATCCTGGAGACACGTTGGCTGTCTGCCTCTTTCAAGCGTTCGTCAACTGGGATTTTTTTGAGGTGTAGATGCCCACCTCATAGGCTCTGATTTAAAGAGACTCTGTTCGTGATTCTTAGCGGAGCTATCTCTGAGCCGACGTGTTTATTCGCTGAGCTACGTCTCGTTCCCCGCTCTCGTTGATGTGAGTGGGTGCTTTTAAGAGCGTGTATGTATCTGTGTCGGGCAAAACCTGTGTACGGTCTTTCTTTGGCTTGTACGTGATATTGATTGGGTCAGAGAAGAGTGGGTGAATGAGCCAAGCAGGCATCAGCAGCAGCCGGCCTGATTCGTTAGGTGTATGTCTGGGTTGGGCCAGCTATTGAGTGACCTCACTCACTCACACCCTGCCCATCTCTCTCTCTCTTTCCTTTCTCTCTCTCTCTCATCTCTCTCTCTCTCTCTCTCCGTTTGACTGTCTCACCTTTTCATAACTCATTCATTTTTCTCTCCCGCGGTTTTCTTTTTGCTCTTGCTATCTTTCACGAAAAAAAATTGTTCTTCATTTCTGTCTCTCTTATTCTTCTCTCTTACTACCTTTTCTCTCCCCTGTCACTTCATCTCTCCTTTCACTTTGCTTTTCTTTTTTTCTCTCTCCTCTCTCCTGATTGCGTTTCTTTTTTCTCTCTCTTTTTCCTCCTAATTGTTTTTTTTTCTCTTTCCAGTTTCCCTTTCTCTCTTTCTTTTATCGCTTTTCTCTACTCTTTTCTTTCTTTTCACTTCTTTTTCTTCTGTTTTCTTATTGTTTTTCTTGCCCTTCTCCCCCTTCTTTTATTGTTTCTTCTTCCTCTCTTCTCCTCCTCTTATTGTTTTTCTTTCCAATTTCTCTTTCTCTTATTGCCTTTTTCTATCTTTCTTTCTACTCTCTCTTCTCGTATTTCTTCTCCCCTCTCTCTTCTTTTATTCCATTTCTCTCTCTTCTCGTTTTATTGTTTTTGCTCTCATCGTCTCCGTTGTTTCTTTTATTGCTCTTTCTTTCTTTTCCCTTCTCCCCTCATTATTTTTCTTTCTCTCTCTCACTACTTATTGCTTTTTCTTTCTCTTCTCTTATTGTCTTTCTTTCTACTCTGTCTCTCTCTCTCTCTCTCAGCTTTTGTCTCTTTAAAAAAATTTTCTCTACTCTTTCTTTCTTTTCACTCTTCCCTCTTTTTACATTGTTTATCTTTCCTCTCTTTCTCTTATTGCTTTTCTTCTTTCTCTTTTTCCTGTTTTTCTTTCTTTCTTTCATCGTCTTATAGCTTTTTATTTCTCTTCTCGTCCGTCATTGATTGATTTTTGTCCCTTTCTCTCTCTCTCTCTTCTCTCTCTCTCTCTCTCTCATCTAATAGTTTTTTCTCTATTCTCTCTCTTCTTCTCTCATTGTATTTCTACGGTCTTCTCTCTCTCTTCTCTCTCCCTCCTCTTCATTCTTTTAGGTTCTTAACTTCTAAATCATTTTTTCTTTCCTTTGTGCATCATCACGACTATAGTGAATTTGATTTTCACTACAGTGCTTCCATTTTTCTTGCCTTATGCCAGACTATACTCATCAACCCCTATTTCTTTGTCCACAGACCTCTCACATTATTTCACCTTCACTCTTCTTCTTTTTAGTTTTCCACTCTCATCGTCTCGATTTTTTTGTCTTTTTCTTTCTCTCTCTCTTTTTACGTTCACTCATAATTTACTCACCCACTCTGTCTTTATATTTATCCACTCTCATCTCATCCCTTATCTGTCTACTCACTCTCTTCTTTATAACTGTATACGCTATTCTCTTTACGTATCAACCCACTCTTTCTTTATATCAACTCACTCTCTGTTCACATGTCTCTACTCTCTCTACCTATTTACTTGCTCTCATCTTTGAAAATAAATACCTCTTTCTTTAAAGCCTTACTCTCATCCCTTCATTTCTATTATACGTTTCTTTAGGGTTTTTTTTCTTTAATTTTTTTTCACCGACTCTCCCTTCTCCACATCTACCCTGGCCTACCCTCACCAATTTCACCTCTACCCCTGACCTGTTATCTTTTCTTCATC